>BPLQ01013377.1:0-31650 GCA_021605075.1 Caerostris darwini | reverse complement strand
CCGGTAGCTGAAGACAGCTGACGAGACAGGTCTGATGCTGTGCTCTGTCTGTTTCTTTTGGCAGTAACTGCTAAATACCGGCCCTCATTTGGCGTTGTAATTCGGGGGCGACCTGTGCTGTAACATCTACTCACATTACCATCATCTTGGAATCGTTGCCAAAGCCTGGAGATGACACTCTGGGCGATTCCAAGTTCCTCGGATACTTCCAGCTGGGTACGTCCACATTCCAGTCGTCCGATAATTCAACCAAGTAAAAAATCATCCAAATGCTTCCTTTGTGCCATAACTATGCGGTTATTGCACTGAAAGTCTTTTAAAGCGCTTGTGAATAATTTTACTTCTTTGCCATCATTCCTTATATACCCCTCTCTTACACTCTCGTCATTGTGACGTACTATCCGCGCCATCTGGTGGTTTCCTGTAATTCGCATATTCTTCTTCAAGATGTGTGTGATAATTCTACAGGTGAAATTTTTATTTTAGGTTCAATTTCTGTGTGATTCTGTATTATCCTTAATCTATAGACATGAGTGTAGTAGCGTCATTTATGTGTCAGCCTACGTACTTTTCAGTCCACCTGTTAATTTTGATATGTTTATATGTTCTTTTTGTTTCTACGGTTAGTGGCCAAATTTATATGAATTCAGTTCCATACAAACTTGGTAGGTAAAAGCAACGATTATCAGCATTTTTTGACTGGAAGTGCTCACTGAAAGTACAGGACAGGACACTCTACCCACACTGTGTCAAAGCACAGACACACTGTTTCACACTACACACTGATATTTTCTGATTTATCTGTTTAAACCCAAAGAAAGAAATTTTGACCTGCTGATTTATTATGCCTATTCTATTCATAGACAAGCGATCTTTCGGTTAGACTATATAATATATAAACCGGCGTTTAGATATTAAAATCTTTAGTTTATAAACCAAACCCACTAATTACTAGAGCCTTCCAATGTCCATATAAAGAGAAATATTCCCTCTAAGTATCTCTAAAATAGTATCTGCCTATAAACTCTGAAATTAGCTTTTTGAAATACGAATATTTATTTTTATATGCTTAATTAAATGAATAAGAAAGCTCTTTAAGTTCAGCTCGATAAAGAAAATGATTCTTTGTTTTTATCTCACCGGTTTTTTTTAACATTTATTGCAGCAATTAGCCAAAACTAATCCCATTTTATTAGTTATTGAACATGTATCTGTCTCTTCAACATCTTATCTTTAATAATTTAAAAACATTTCTCACTCAATTAGTCGAGTGTTGAAAAAAAAATCATATTCAAGCGGCTTAAGTTTCACTTAATAAAGAAGATATTTGAGGTAAGTATACGTGTGCTCGTTACGAGTTGTACCACTTTCGCTCCTGAACCAACAGTGGTAATGGCTCCTAACGTGTGATGAGTTCTTCACTTTATTGCCTATTAAGAGGCTGTTAATTTGCAAGGTTCAGGGCATAACGACTAGTTAAGTTTCAGCGGTGATAGGATAAAAAGAGAACTAATTTATCTGCTCTATATATTCATCGAAGTGTGTATTCTGATTCGTTGAATCTTTGATGAAAGGAATAACCGATCTTCTGCCACTGAGACGCTAATTAAAAAGTTTTGTTAGGTTATAAACAATTTATTTTAAGGCATTTTATATGCTCAGACTCCAAAAGTTAATGGGGGGAAAAACAGAAAAAAAAAAAATGTTGGAATTTCTTTTGTTCAGTGAAATTTCTTTTTTAATTTTGTAAAATTTCTATTCATTGGAATTTAATTAAATTTTTCAAATACTTTAATCAAGCTGTGTTTTACAAATTAGATAAAAAAAAACTTATTTTCTGTCTCGAAAATAATAAAAATGGAAGCAATAAAAAATATGTCTAGACATGTCTAAACTGGCACAAAAATGATAATTCCTGTTAATTGATGATTTATAAGTTGTTGGCTAGATTCATAGATATGAAAGCCATATTAAAGATTTTCAAGCGTTCAAGGCCAGATGCCCATAAATAAACCCATTTAAACATGCTCTATCGTGTTCAAGAATGTGTTGGCCATCCTATACACACGACTGTCTCCACATGAAAGTAATTCTCCATCTACTGAGCTCTGTGTGATCTAGCATCACCATTTTGTAGGATTAAGGAGTCCTCAAGTGCACATGCATAAGGAATAACAATTCGATAAAGTACGTCGCCTTCATTGAACGTTAACAAGTCTTGGGGCGATATACATGTCAGTAAGGCTATACAAAGATATTCTTACCTCTTACATATACTAGACGAACCAAACGTGCATGACTGGAATAATGAAAATAATAATTAAATGCATAAATAAACCCTCCCAACGTACTCCATCGGTTTGAAGAATGTGTTGGTCAATTCGCACAAGCGACAGTCTCCACACGAAAGTAATTTTCCCCCAACTGAGTCCTGTGTGATCTAGCATCATCTCGTAGGATAAAGGATTCATCAAGTGCACCAGCGTAAGGAATAACAATTCGATGAAGTATGTCTTCTGCATTGAACGTTAACAATTCTTGGGGTAATATACATGACAGCAAGGTTATACAAAGATATTTTTACCTCTTACATATATATTGGGCTTACCAAATGTGGCTGACTGAGTTAATAAAAATGATGAATAAATACAGTAATAATAATATCCTTCTAACAGGCTCCAGAATGTGTTGGCCAACCCATGCAGACTACAGTCTCCACACAAAAGTAATTCTACACCAACTGAGTTCTGTGTGATTTAGCACCATTTCCGAGCTCCATCGGTTTCAAGAATATTTTGGCGAATCTATACAAACGACAGTATAAACACAAAAGTAATTTTCCACCAACTGAGCTCTGTGTGATCTAGCATCATCTTCCAGCTCCATAGATTTCAAGAAGGGGTTGGCCAACCTATACAAACGATAGTGTTCACACTAAATTAATTATCCATCAACGGAGCTCTGTATGATCTAGCATCATCGTCTTGTAAGATGAAGGATCCACCAAGTGCATCTGCGTAACGGAAAACTTAAAATAATGAAAGTAAAAAAAAAAATATCTATACTAACTTGAAGTACTTTTAGAAATATATTTTAATATTTATTAGCAAAGGACATTCCGTAAACCTAAGCAATCTTCACTGTCATAAGTTCCATCCGGATGTGACTACCCTTCATACCTCTAAATCTACTGCTCTATATTTGGGATAAATGAGAAATGAAACCAAAATTGAGGCTATTCCATTTAAATGTATCAGTGCAATAAAATGAAATAAATCATTAATAAGATTAGATGAGTATTTTCACTGAAGGAAGGAATGATTAATAAGGTGGATCAGGATTGAATAGCTTGCTTGAATAACATTGCATTTATTAAATAGCATTCCAAACTACTTTAACTCAATGTGTGTTTATATTGTATATTGTATACTAAATAGAAATATCCGGGTAGCTCACCTTCAATTATATGTAATATATGTGTTACTTATGTGCTGCTTAAATTTCGATTATTTAATATCAATTTTTATTAAGATATTATTATTTTGGAATAATTTCTAATTAAAATAAATTGTATAGTAAATATCAATAAAAAAATTAAAGACAAATTTGTATATATCTGATATTTGCGTACCATTATTCATTGTAAAAGCTTGTCAATGTATATTTTTTCTGTAATAGGAAATATTAGCATACAATGTATTAATAATTGAAAAACTGAAATGTAATTAATGATTTGATAAAATAAAATTAACTGTAGATTATATTTTAAAAATAAATTCTTAAATCGGTTTAAATATTTTTGTTTTATTTTTACGTTTAAGTATATTAAATTTATACGAAATGTTTTCAAGTCTTTTTAGTAAATAATGATACTAAAAAATAATGGAATTTTATGATTTTAAATTTTTTTTACTTTTAATCTAACTTAACTTTCGACAATTTTTCTTAACTTAACTTTCTCCAAAAATATGAATTGCAGTTTCAATGAAAAGAGTCTTATCATTTCAATTTTTGCTTTTTTAATATTATAACTAGACGTCGAAAAATAGTTAAATTTGATATTTGTATCATACTCTCTGAAAAATGTTTTAACATAGTTACCATGAATAGTTTTCCATCAGGAAGTCTTATTTAAAAGGAATAAAGAAAATGTACAATTTGTAAGATCGAGCTAAATCTTCTCATAACTCAAACTAAAAGGCAAATATCAAAAACTTGAATACTTTGTTAAAGATAAAGTAAAATAGCTTTAAGAACAAATTGAAGAATTTTGGGAGGAAAGAATTAGAACTTGAAGATATTTTCTGTTATATATTTGAAAATTGGCACCTATATTATATATTTTTCGTTTAAGCAAATATTTCTGAACTGAAATTCTTCAGTGTTAAACATTTTCTTTACATTTTTAGATGATGGATCTAAAAAGTATTAAATATTATTTTATTGATTAATGTTTCATCTTACATAAATTATGTATAATGAATTTTATATAACAACAAGCTATTAAACGAAATTCGTCATTAAAGATAAAATTAAAAAATCTCCCAGATATTAAAAACATCCACAACTACGTACAAAATATTTATATTAAATCATAACCTTGGTTTGATATAAATTGGCTCAAATTTGGAAATTTATATGATAAATAAATTAAACGAAATAAAAATAACTGAAATCATAATTAAAAATATTTGAGATCATAATAAAAATAATTGAATTGTAAAAAAAAATAATTGAAATCATGATGAAAATAATTGAAATCATAATAATTGAAATCATAATAAAATAATTTAATCATAATAAAATAATTTAATCATAATAAAAATATTTGAGAACATAAAAAAAAAAAAAAAAAAATAACTGAATCGTAATAAAAATATTTGAATAATAAAAATAATTCTATCATAATAAAAGAATAAAATTAGCTGCTGAATATTTACGCTATTATATTTTAAATATAAATTTGTAATTCTATTTTAAACATTTTAATTCCTTATTGAAAAGGAATTAAATTTTTAGTTCCTTATTTAAAGGAATTTGTTCAACAATCATTATAATAATACGGCGCATTCAATAATAAACTCCATCAGATACTAAAATCGGAAGTCGAATAATGTCAAACAATCATGTTATTCTAATGCAGCTAGCAATACAGAGACAGTTACTCTTTGTGTTTTAAGCAAGGACTGCACAGCTGTTACTCATTTAACATTACCCAGGGAGCCCATGTAGCTTGAAGATATGCTACGGAAGCAAGTCACACTACTCCCCACTACTCCACTACTCCCGAAGCTCATATTACACTGATACCTACAATTTAATGTGGATTTCAAACTACTACAAACATCTATGGCACCGCTGAGACTCGAACTCGAAACTTGTGATACCCAGTGCCACAGCGCGAGTCACTCGGCCATCAGACCCCCCTTATAAAACAAATTAATTAAAAAAAATGAAGAAGTAAAGTCATACATCAAATTTATAATGAAGTTTATTTTTCATTGAGTTTGTCAAAGATATAAATTAAGATTGTATTAAATGAACATTAAAGTAAATTCAGTTTTTAATCAATCATAAGCAATTATAAGCTTTATCATCTGCGCCCTTAGGTTTCTGATTGGTCGAGATTCTGGGACAAGTTATCTTGGTATCTGATGTGACACCAGCGTCAGAAGGATAATTTTGAACGAAATTAACAGGAGCTAATAAAATATATGTTTGCAGTATAGCACCCTGACTAACGCTGAATTTGCAGCAGGTCGAGATCTCTGCAGCTCAAGTAGATATTTCCGATATTTTAAAAAAGTAAAAATTGCTCAAAAAATATGAAGAATTAATACAGGTTATAAATACATGTTAATCATATTGCTTTCTACATTTCACAGCTTTGAAAAATCATCTTGTTTAAAACAACTCTTGTTCTTTTACAAAGGATTGAAGAAAACAATGCTGAATGATATTTGCTGAAAATTTCTCTTTCGGGATATCTCAAAATTTCTATTTTAATCTCGATCTCACTCTCTGCAGCGTTTCTGCGGCTGAATTATTCATGAGGTTTCAAGGACAACCTGGAAGTCACGCTACTTCTAGATTTCAACTGCAAGCAGAAAGGGAATCAAAGCTGAACCGGCCATTTATTTTCAGCGAAACGTTTATTCATGCCATAGTTTCGGAAAACGGCATAAAGACGTGCTAATTCTCTTCACTGAGGCATGATCCTTTTTAACATTACTTGGAACATCATTAAAAATTCCATAAATCTCACAATTTGTAGTCAGGGAAACATTTCAAACTGAAATCCAGCAATTCTCATGTGAATAGAATATTCAACAGTTCGCCTATTTAAGACTAATTTTCCATTTAATTTCAAACAAGAGGATAATCTTATAACTCTTTGTAAAGAATATTTATTTTTTATTGATTATGTTAAATGTATTTTATGTTTTTTAATGCCTAAAGACGTGCTATTTCTCTTCAATGAGGCATGATCATTTTTAACATTACTTGGAACATCATTAAAAATTCCATAAAATTCACAATTTATTGTCAGGGAAGCATTTCAAAATAATAAAATAAAAAGTATTTATTTTTTATAGGATTACGTTAAATTTATTTTAACTTTTTTTAAATACCTAAAGATAAGCTAATTATCTTCAATGAGGCATGATCCTTTTTAACATTACTTGGAACATCATTAAAAATTCCATAAATCTCACAATTTGTAGTCAGGGAAGCATTTCAAACTGAAATCCAGCAATTCTCAACTGAATAGAATATTCAACAGTTCACCTATTTAGGGACTAATTTTTCAAACAAGAAGATAAACTCAAAACTTCTTGTGAAGAATATTTATTTTTTATAGGATTACGTTAAATTTATTTTAACTTTTTTTAAATACCTAAAGATATGCTAATTCTCTTCACTGAGGCATGATCCTTTTTAGAATATTCAACAGTTCACGTATTTAAGGCCTAATTTTTCAAACAAGATGATAAACTCAAAACTGTTTAATACAGAATATTTATTTTTTATTTCATAAGTTCAACTTATTTATTTTTTTTATATGCCTAACGATGTGCTAATTATCTTCACTGAGGCATGATCCTTTTTAGAATATTCAGCAGTTCGCCTATTTAGGGACTAATTTTTCTAACAAGAAGATAAACTCAAAACTATATGTGGAGAATATTTATTTTTTTATTGATAATGTTCAATTTATTTAACTATTTTTTGAAAAAGGCCTAAAGTTGTACTAATTCTCTTCACCTGTCATTAAAATTTCCAAAATTTTCACAATTTGTAGTTAGGATTATGATTTCAAGCTGTAATCCTGAAAATTCCTGTTTAATAAAATATTCAATAATTAGCAAATTTAGAGAAAAACTTTTAAACAAGAAGATAAAATAAAAGTTATTTTTTAAAGATGATTTGTTGTTGTTGTTACTAATCCCCCAAGATGTGTAGTCCTATGTCCTACCTAAGTAGTGTTTCCTCTGGTCTTCTGGGTGTCATTCTAGTCAAAAAGTAGGTGTTAAAATTCATGCTATTTTCTTTTTCAGCAGCTCATCTCGTGCTCTTTACAGAAACTTGTTTTGTGACATTTTAGATATAATTAAATACGTTTAAAATCTATCCCTCCAAGACTAAATCTTTCACATGGTGTTCTAAATATTTACAAGAACTCTCTCTTTATATAACGGCAGGTTTGGTTTTTCAATCTATGGTCACTTTTTTTGCACACTTTGTGCTAATTAGACCAGGACCTACAGCTTAGCTTGAATTCCGAACAACTAACTTCGATTCCGATGCCACTGCCAGGATTCACATAGAAACTGGGCCCAATTTTGAAACGTCAGGTGGTTTGTAAAATCTTTTCTGTTTCTTATCCCACATCTTATCCACTGCAACATCTAAACCAAGTCTATGAATCCGTGTATTCTCGTAGAAGTAAAGAGCGGCGGGCAGCTTCTGTTACGATGAAGCACCCGTAAGTAGAAGTCTAACTTGGCTTCGTATAGCTGAAGAAGGAGGGCAGTGCCTTCCTGGAGGACTTTTAGGGAGAATTACGCAGTATCGTAAGGAAGAAAACCCACCAGAAATATTCCATCAAGTTGTGAGATTAACAAAGCAAGTTGCTGAATATCCCAAACGCCAATGATTCCCTTCATTTTTTTGAAACAGTGTCTATAACAAGGTCCTAGCGGATTGAACCTCAGCTCTAAAACTCACCAACGACGCTACTAAGCCACGAGTCGGGTTAATCTTTCCTTATTAAGCAATGACCCTTTTGCTGCAATTTGCTACAATATCTTCTCTTGGATATTCAAACGGAGGACATTGTATATTGTTTTTGATGATACAAAAACCGTCTACAATGGAGCCATCAATATAAATATAAGAGAGTTATAATCAATATAAATATAAAATATTATTTCTTTCATAAAAGACGCTAACAAAAAATAGTTCAATAGAATGATTAAGAGAAATAAAAATTATTATTTCTATTATTAACAAAAACAAAAACTAATAAAAAACAAAAATAAAAATTTATATTTATATTACTTTTTTTAAAAATAGTAATAGTTGCCCATCTGTTTGAAATAATTTCTTTATTAACGTAAAAAAATCTAATGAAATGAAGTTTAAAAGAAATTTGCAGGCTTCTAGTTTTGCTTTTAATCAAGTCCAATGTTAGAGAATTATTAAAAAAATACTTTTTCCAAAACGATAAGTCAATTATTTTTTCAGCAGTGATTTTTAATGTATTGATAACTTAAATGTTTAATTATACAGTTAACGCTTTGTTAGTATGGCGATATTTACTAACATTTTAATTTTTCATTGAAATTTTATTTATTTATTTATTTTTAATTTTAATTTTAATTTTATTTCAAAGATGTTTTAATCATCTCAAAAATGTTAAATATATTTTTAAATAAATAATACTTGTAGCTTAATGCTTTGTATATATAATAATGCTTTTTATAATATAATGCTTGTAGTTTTGCTTTCAGTCAAGTCCAATGTAAGAGGATTATTTGAAAAATACTTGGTCCAAAACGTTTATAATTTTTTCAAAATGATTGTTAATGTATTAATAACTTAAAGGTTCAGTTATACAGTTACTACTTTGTTAGTATGGCGTTATTTACTAATATTTTAATTGTTCATAAAAACTTTATTTATTTATTTAGTTAGTTTTATTTTTATTTTAAATCTTAATTGAAATTTTGATTCAAAGATTTTTTTAATCATCTCAAAAATTTTAAGTATATTTTTAAATAAATAATACTTGTAGCTTAATGCTTTATATATAAAATAATACTTGAGTTTTGATTTTAATCAAGTCCAATGTAAGAGGATTATTAATAAAAATACTTACTCCAAAATGGTTATCAGTTATTTTTAATGCATTAAAAACTTAAATGTTTAATTATTGGTAATGGGTATTGGTACTTAAATGTTTAATGCTTAGTTAGTATGGCTATATTTACTAACATCTCAATTGTCCGTTGCAATTTTATTTATATAAGTGCAATTTTTTTTTTATTCATTAAAGATTTTTTTTAATCATCTCAAAAATTTTAAGTACATTTTTAAATATATAAGATAACAAAAATATAATATGCTAATTGAAAATGTCATTATTTATTTAACCAACTAACTAGATGAAATGTTAATAACTTTTTTTAATATATTCATTTAAAGTAAGGGATTAAACAAATAAAGTTCTTGAAATAATTCAAAGTAGAATTTCGTAATGAGATAAGAAAAAGATTAATTATAAATGTTCCTAAGTAGTTGAGAAAATAACTATTAATCTATTTTTTTCATTATAAAATAATAATTAATTAATTAAAAACAATTTATCTTCAACACTGTTTTTTTTTAATATTCTTTCTTATTTCAAATTCATTTAAAAACAAGATGAGTTATTATTAAATCCAAGAAAAAGAAGATTAAATTTTGGGAGAAAAAATGGTCTGATAAAGCCAAATTTAAATAATAATATACAAAAAGTAAATATTCCCTTTTTATACAGATAAAGAGTATTTGATATTTCTTTTATGCAAAAAAATTTTATTGATTATACAAATATTATGTATTCAATTAATATACTCATTTTTCTACAGATACCCTCAAAGCAGACAGAAAAATATTTTAATAAAAATATGTTTTTTCCATCTTTTGATTTTAGTAAAAAACTTTAAATTTTTCATAATGCTACTTAAAATATTACATCTGTTTTAATCATTTTATTTTACGTCTATAAATATTTCCTAAATTTTTTTTATTATTATATTTTTCCTTTTGTTACTAGTTTGTTTTGTTTTTTACATCATAGTTTTTATTTAGTACTGAATACTTAATACGTTCATTTTTCTTATTGTTAAAAAATATTTATTGCATTTGATCATTACATAAATGTCTATTGTTTTCTTACGAAATATTTTATTTACAGAAATTTTGTTGCATCAAATACAAATTTTAATCATATTTATGTTAGCAAAGTCATTAATTATTTCGTCAATTATTTATATTATTATTTATATTAAGTGATCAATTATTTATATTTCTAAAAATATGGTCATTTTTTTATAATTTTTATCTGATTTTTTAAGTTTTTGCTTTTCTAATATTTCTAATTTCTAATGTTCTTATATATTTTAATTTGATGTTTAGTTTAAATATTTACAAGAAAATTTCCTGAAATATAATTATCTTGATTAAAATCATTTATTACAAATATGAATACTTTTCAAGTTTACGCATAAATTAATCCATAAAATTAACGTCGGTGGAAAATTTTTAATCTGCTTATATCATAATTCAAACACAAGACTACGAGAATGTTAATATAATGTATATTTTATATATGGTAATTAATTACCATATAGATAATGATATTATAATGACATAGACTTTAATTTATAAGATTGTCGAACTAAATGCTAATAATGTAAACAGTTTCAGATTAAATTCAATGGAAATCATGTTAAAATTTCGAAATTCATTACAGTAAAACAACATTACAAATATGACAATACAAACATAAAATAATTTTCATATAGTAATACATTTTGTTCCCTGAAACGATTTTAAATTATGTTTATACGGTACGAATTTATTACAGAATATTTTAAATAATATTAATAATGTTAACCTCATTCTACAAATATGTTTGTGTAGTAGTTTAAACTATCATATTGCCTCAATCAATGTATGTATCACTAATGTAATAAGGAATTATTAAAGTATTTAATACTTTACAGACATGAAAGCAAAATATAAGTAGAAATTTTAAATTAAATTCTGCATTACTAATTTCATTATTCGTAGAAGAATTATTACAGTGAATGAACGAAAAATTAGCTCATAGTCCATTATATTCTGTAAAATGAAATTGTAGCTTTAAAAGACGTTTATTAAACGTTTTCTAAATGTTTCGATGAATTTTAATTTTTTACATATTATCTCATTGTTTTCAAATCTAGGCACTTGACATTCATCACAAATTTCTGTCATTTCGGCAAATGACAGATTTCGCATTAGTATAGAATCTGTCTATTTTCCATACAAATAGTGTTATAACAATTTATAACAAATATTATAAATAAAAGAGAAATCAGATTTGGGCTCATTTCTGAAGCTCATTTTTTCTTAATGTTTGGCTAGTTTTGGTTCTTTTGTCAAATATTATATGCATAAAAATCTATCTATCTATCTATATACATATATCAAAAATATTTGTATAATATACATATAAATATATAATTTATTAGTTCTAAGCACTAAAGTGCCTCTATTATTAGTTTAGCACTAAACTTCCTTTTTAATTTTTTGCTGCTATAAATATTTTTAGATACCAATTGGCAAAAGTTAATCGAACAGTATAATAATTTAAAATTCCTTTCCTCAAGCATCAGAACCATACACATTTATCAATTTTCGGATGCGTGTAAAATATTTCTTTTTAGATTTTTCATTAGCTTAATAACTATTGCTTTGAAGCTTCTTAGTAGGAAAACAATTTCCTTCCCAAATTGAAAATAAAATACAAATATTTTGCATGCAGTTTTATTTTGCATTTATTTCCTGCCATGCAAAAGACAAAGAATGGTAGAATATTAATTATGACAATAATGCATGAAGTGTTTTTGAAGTGTGCATTTGGGAAGAAAATGAAAAAAAAACTATTTTCATTATAAACAGCTTTCTATAACAGATGAAAAAGAATAGATGAAATTTAATTAAGGACATTAAAATAAAAAATAGTTTTGGCTTTAAAATAAATGTATATTATTAAATTTAAATTAAATTAATTAAAAATTAAATAATAGTATTTATATTATGGGGCCTGATGACCGAGTGACTGGCTCTCGGTGCTACAGGTTTCGGGTTCGAGTCCCGACGATACCATTGATGCGTGTAGTGGTTTAGAATCCATTTTAAACCGTAGATCCTAGTCTAATATGACTGTAAAGCATTGGGTATAGTGCTGACAAGCCTATCCAGTAAAAAGAAAGCATCACATGTTTCGGAATATGCCAGCAGGCACATGGCCTTGGCGCACCTGTGGGGCATGGGCCGTCGTGCCGGGGAGTTAGTTCAAAGCTTGGTAAAGAAACACTTAAAAACTTGGCCCACTATGGGACTGTTGCACCACTGATGTTGATGAGGATGATTCATATTTCATATTTTTCTAATATTAGCTAAATTTTACTTAATTAAGCAAAAATTATTGCATCTCGTAGCCCAGGGAGGAGATTTAGTGATTTAAACCAATCTTCCATTCAGCAGCCTAATTGAACTATCAGCCGCCTAACAGATTTATAATGTCCATCCCCAACAAAATCTTTTGGATTGGATTCGCCTGATGAATTCAGAATCAGACTTTCTCAGCTTCAAAATCCAACACGCAATTCCCAAAGATAACATAAAAGATTCTTTACTCATATTTTCTTAACATTTTAAATGAATTTTTTTAATTCTTCTTAGTTTAAATTTACATAAAAGAGATATTATGAAGAAATAAATGTTTTAAATTATTTATTTTTTGTGATATATTTCATAAATTTAGTAACAATATGATGATGAAACTCCAATAGATATGTAATGCTCATATATTTATTTAAATGAGAATATAATATTTTTCAATATCTTGATTTAAGGAATATCAGGATTAATGAAACAAAGTCTGTAAAATTTATAACAAAAGAACTTGCAGATCTTAATCATGAACTGTATTAAAAATTTATTTATTTTAAAATTATATATCATTTAAAGTATGCTTGTCCAAGTGATTATTTTATGATTAAAATTATGATATTTATTTTGATTAAAAATTAAACACATTTTGAAATTATATTGAAAAATATTATCGGAAGTATATCATTCATTTTAGTTCCTAATATAATAATAGTTTTTTTTTCTGTTTGGTAGTATTATAAGCAAATATTAGTACCTATTGCTTACATTACTGTCCGACTCGTGCCTCAGTGGTAGCGATCGCTTGTGGGCCGATGTTCAATGTTCTCGCGGCATTGTTGTAGACACTGTTTCAAACACGAGAGACTAGATTGCGTTTGTGATGTTCAGCTTCTTGTCTCATTAGTCCGACTACCCGGTGGGAGTTTTCTCGTTTTCTCTCCATGTTACCTAAATGTGAGTTTGTTCCCCCCCCAAAAAAAAAAAATTGCTCCCGGAAAATACTGCAGTCCTTCTTCAGAAACTTGGACCCATGTCAGACTTCTACCTACGAGCCTTCCATCGCAACGGAGGCTTCCCCCTAATTGTGGTGTAATTATCTTCTCACAAAAAAGAAAGCGATTTCAGTTGAAAAGAAGCATTTTTTTTCTATTGGCTTAGACAACAGGCCTTTCAGCAAATTTATCTGTTCATTTTCACAATTTCCAAACTGTAATTCTGAGTTGTACTCCAAGAATATATTCCAAAGTTTTGCTAGAAATGGAAATACAAATTTATATTTAATAGATAATAAAAAGATAATTAGATGTAATAGTGATAATTTGGCAATGAATATACTTTTTATGATAAACTCAATCACGGTTATGTGGTAAAACTCCACCCAGTAAGAAACAATCATGGTTGTGTGGTAATAGTTGGTGGCTCGATGGCCGATCGGCTAGCGCTCTGCCTTTGGTGTTTCAAGTTTGAATCCTGGCGACGGCATGGATGTTTTTGAGTAGTTCGAAATCTGTGTGTGATGTACACTAAAATTTAAATAAATGTAATTCTTAAAAATTTTGCGTTATGGTTCTGCGTTGAATAAACCTTTTTTTTAGTTTTAAATGGAAAATTATTTTTTTAATTTTAAATCGAATTATGTTAAACTAAAAAATTATCGCGTAGTTCATTTACTAAATGATATAAAACAATATAGTATATATATATATATATATATTTAAATAAATAATTTAAATAAATAGTCCCTATTTTACGGTATAAAGTATTCAGTTATAACTATTCTATTATTACTTAGCTTTTTAATTAAAGATATAAATACATTTCAGTTTATAGTAATAGTATGTTTTCTATTTAATAAGTTTTTTTCTTAATAATAATAGTTATTTATATTTTTTGTAATCGAATTTTGTGTTCCCTTAAATGATTTGAAAGAAATTATAAGGGATTTCTTTCAAATAATTTAACATCCTTATAATTTCAATTTTCCTAATTTTTCTAAAATATAAATATTAATTGATGAATTGGAAGACATCATATTGTAGTAGATAGTTTTTTTTTTTTTCATAAAAGATAAATTTAAAAAAATTTTAAATGTCGTTAAACAATGTAATGGTTAGCTTAAATATACGAGCGTACTATAATAAACGAGAACCAAAGTGAGTTGATGTTAATTTTTTAGTTTACATAAAGTAGAAAAATGTATGTGTTTTAAAAAAAAAGGAGAACTCGTTGCATTTTAAAACTGCGTTCTTTACTTTTCTACTCATGTTATATTCTTATCATTTATCATTTATAATTAATTGTTGGATCTAAGCAGATTTAACTTCCTGCCTGCTACTATTTTTTTTTCAAGTTCTTTTACTCAAATCCTCATAAAACATGTAAGTATGCGTTTTGGGTTTTTACCTTTTGGTTACAAAATTAAAATAATTTTTCATAGAAGTTAAGAGGCTTCCGTTTAGCATAATTTATTCTTGTTTATTTATTTTTTCTTTTCCTGCTAAAATGCCATTTTTGTAGATTTATTATGGAACTTACTTTTGCTTATTTATTAAATTAGGTACTATTTGTATTGGAAAATATATTTCTGTTCATAATAGTTTTAGCTGGGTAGCTGTATAAACGTCGTTGAAATTAGGATTACATGAGTACAGTACTGTAGTTTGTATCCCATCCAACAAATGGAGCTCCTGTTCGATTGACAGTGATGAATTGCGGAGTAATTATCTTCCCACAAAAAATAAAGCGATTTCAGTTGAAAAGAGACATTATTTTTGTTTCTATTAGCTTAGACAACAGGCCTATCAACAAATTTATCTGTTCATGTTTACTTTTTTCAAACTGTAATTCTGAGTTGTACTACGAGAATATATTCGAAAGCTTTCCTAGAATTGAAGATAAAAATTGATAATTTATAGACAGTAAAAAGATAATTAGGTGGAACAGTGATAATTTGACAAGGAATAGTATTTTCTTTATTTTTATTTTCTAATGCAGCTGGCAAACACTCAGACATTTGCCTTTGATGCCTTAAGGTAACCGTTGCACCGATGTTACACATTTATCACTACCCAGGACGTGCATGTAGCTTGAAGATAAGCTAAGGACGTGGAGTACAAAAGCCCCACAACGCTCTACGATCATGTTAGACCAGGACCTACAGTTTTAAAGTGGATTCCGAACCACTACAAACATCCATGGTAGCGCCGGGACTCGAACCTGAAACCTGTGGTACCGAGCGCCAGAGCTCTAGCCATTCGGCCATCAGCACGAACTGGGTAGTGCTAAATGAGTAACAACGCTGCTGACCTTGCTTATGACATTTTAAATTTGTTGTACAATTTGTTGTCAGTTTTGTTTATTTATTAAATTATATGTTATTTGTAGTAGAAAATAAATTTCTGTTAATAATAGCTTTATCTGGTTAGCTGTACAAACGTCGTTGAAATTAGGATTACATGAGTACAGTGATGTAGTTTGTATCCCATCCAACAAATAAAGCTCCTGTTCGACTGACAGCGATGAATGGCGGAGTAATTATCTTCCCATAAAAAGAAAGCGGTTTCAGTTGACAAGAGACATTCTTTTTTTCTATTAGCTTAGACAACAGGCCTATCAACAAATTTATCTGTTCTTGTTTATTTTTTTTCAAACTGCAATTCTGAGTTGTACGCCGAGAATATATTTCAAAGCTTTGCTGGAATTGAGTATAAAAATTGATAATTTATAGACAATTTAAAGATAATTAGGTGGAACAGTGAGAATTTTGCAATGAATATTTTTTTTTTCGTGAGAAACTCAATCATGGTTATCGGGGAGACAAAGGCAAATAGAGGGTAAATAGAGCATTTTCCACTGGTAGAAATATATGAGACGATGCTTTATTAGCAAACATGCACCGAAAAACATGAAATATTTTTAACAACGAAAATTTTTAATGCTGTAGTAGTTAAGTTCACTATTTACAAATTGCGCTTCACTTGTGTCAATAGGTTGTACACTTCCTGAGTATAAATACTGCCACGTTTACCAATGTTTAATGTGATTCATGCTATCCGCTCTCCTGATGTGTCAAGAGGTTGGACACTTTTCACAGCAACGAAGAAAAATTAAAAGAACATAAGTTTTAATTTCTGTCACATGATAATAATTTACTTCTGTACCATTGACATCCATTTGCAATAATTGACCTCTGTACCATTGACAGACATTGATAATAGTTGACCTCTGAAACATTGATGTTGTTTCCTATTAGGATTGATTGTGAAATGAATGTAGGGAAGTTTTGTTCATAGAGGACAACCTGAAGAAAATGCCAACAACATATATTTAAACAAAACAGCACAGCTCATATACATATAAAAAGCTTCTTCTTTTGCCATTTTCTTGAACACAACCGTGTCATCCATATTCTTTTCTCTTAACACTGTTGCCACCCCAGCACAGAGAAATTTACCTCTCATTACAGTTACAGTTTGATTGTGACGCGACGATTGACATTAATCTCCGTACACTTGAGATTTCAAGCAGCTTCCTGATCTAAAATTACAAGGTGTTAAAAATATAAATCTTGAGATCTCGATCTCTACAGAACTACCTGGTGGCAATAATTGTAATTATTCTAGCAAAAACGCTTTGGTAAATAATTCATGTTTTATTGTAAACTTCAGTGACAGTCAAAGTTTGCTGCCATCTGTACATTTCGAATTATTTAATTTTTTTTGTAATTTATTGTTATACAAAATGTCACACTTTATATAAAAAACAATTATTTATATGTATACCAAACACTTTGGTATACTAATACACCTGTTATTTTAGAAATACTATACTGTAAAATGCCCTTATAGAAAAGCGCTGCCCATGTTAAATGCAAAATTTAATTCAAAAAACTTTTAAGTATATAAGTATTATGAGTATTAAGAAAAATATTTTTTTTTTTTAATATATGAATTTTTTTTCTTATTACGTAAATTGCCTTTCTCTTCATCATATTAAAAGTTTTAAAAGGAATGCATTAATTTATTTATTTTTGCTTTATAACTGAAGTTCCTCCTAGAAGAAGTACTACTTCAATAGCAATAGCAAGTGAACTATTGCAAGGGAATTATGGCAAGTGAATATTGAACTAGTATATGAATATATGATTTTCGCAGATATTTCACAATACAAAATTCAAAATTACTTGTAAATATTAGAGGTTGTGGAATTAAGGCTTTTAGTGCCATATTTCCCGAGAAATTTTTAAGTATAAAGAAAAGCTTTTAGATTTAGGATTTAATAAAAATTAAATATTTGCTTAATTTACATTTTAACATATAACTAAAAGAAAAATGTTAGCATTGAATTTGCCTAGCTTTTAATACATTGGACTTCTGAATTGGAAAAGCTCTTTTCCGAATTGAAAGAACAAGAACGCCTACATAAAAGGCGTGCAAAAAAATTCCTATTCTAGCGTAGATAATTAAATCTTTTGTGTAGAAAGTCTATATAGAAGGTTTATGTATCTATGCTAGGATAAAATACTTAAAATTTGTTGGTGAAAGGTTCCTCTTACAAAAGTTACAGAACTTGTTGGATTGTTCAACAGACATGGTGTCGACAGAAGTGTTCTTTTAAAAGAAAATAGTTATAGAAAATAAACTCTGACCTATGACATTCTTTGACATTCTTCTAATTTTTTGATAGCTCCACATTTTCTATAGATCTATGTGCAGTTCTGCACTTAGAGTCAATTTTGGTCCTGTTGAATAATTTTCTTTTCTTAGAAGGCATTGCAAATTTAATAATTAAAACCAATGCGAAATTCAATAAGCTCTTTCTTATGACCTCAAGCTGGAACAACCAAGGCATCTATGTGGAATCCACAGAATATTAAGGAATTTGTGAACTAAATATGGACGACAATCACGATAAAGGTTAAAGATTAAAGACAAGAATTCTTAAATATAATATTAATAGTATGAGTACAGTGCACCATTTATCAAAAACTTTTTTTCTGTAAAATTTTAATTTCTTTATACATGCTTTAGTTTTTTTCTCATTTAATTATTTATCATTTTTTTTAATTTTTGGCAGAATAAAGTTTAACAGATGTAAATTTCAGTTTAGGAGCATGAATTCAGGACATATAGCAAAATTAAAATTATTAGAAGGTTTTTAAAATAACAATGTACTATTATGGCATTAAGCATATTGTGCATTTTTGGTAGAATAAAATTAACATATGTAAATTTTAATTTAGGAGAATAAATTTAGGACATATTACAAAATTAAAATTACTAGAAAAGTTTTAGAATAACAATGTATAATTATGGCATTAAAAATGTTGTGCATTTTTAGCAGAATAAAATTAATATTTTTAAATTTCCGTTTAGAGAATGAATTTAAGGCGCATTGCAAAATTAAAATTACTAGAATGACTTTAAGATAGCAATGTAGATAAGATAGCATTTAAGATAGCATTATGGCATTAAAAATATTTTGCATTTTTAGCAGAATAAAATGAACAGATATAAATTTCATTTTATGAGAATTAATTTAGGGCGTAATCAGAATTAAAATTAGTAGAATGATTTTAAAATAACAAAGTATCATTATGGCATTAAAAGATTGTGCATTTTTAGCCGAATAAAATTAAATTTTAGTTTATGAGAAGGAATTTAGGTCATGTTGCACAATTAAAATTAGTAGAATGATTTTAAAATAACAATGTATCATTATGGCATTAAAAATATTGTACATGCTTAAGTTTCTTAATTAGGGCTAGGAGACAAAGAAATCAGCTGTAGAGGAGACTTGAGAAGAAGATTGATTGGTTTTTCTTTTTTGTCCTTTTTCCTGTCTGAAGGACAAGTGTTGTCTCGGATATCCTGGAGCGGATATCCTGGTTCTTCACTCAAGTACGTCCGAATCTACTTAATTGAAAGATCCTTTTAAGAGGAAGATGTCATCTCGGATTAAATGAGCCAATGACGACATTATTTCTGTCAACCATTGATTTTACATCATCTTAAGCTGCAATTTAATATGTCTTATGGATTGAAACAATGGTTGAAAGAGCATATTGTTTAATAAATAATTTTTAATCCACATTTCTTGAAAACATAGTTTTTAAAAACATATATTACGATGAATGGGATTAATGAATGATTATGCATAATCACCGGATTAATCCGCTGGTAATTATATAATGATTGAAACTGATATTTAAATATATGCATGCGAAGATAGTTCAGCAATATATCAGAAAACATTTATGAAAATGGAGAAATGAAACATGAATTTACGAATTTGTTGAACTGGAAATTAATATTTTTAAACTTATAAATAAATATATCATTAATATAAAAAAATAAAGTAGTACCATATATATAAATGATTTTTAATATATATATATATATATATAATTTATTATAAACTAGCGTATATAATCCATCGTGTCCCATCTTCAGAAAGTAATATTCTTTAACTCAATTTTGATTCAAGTCTGTTCAACACAGCAGTTTCGCTTTCTTCAACTCTAGCATTGGCTATTTCTCGACCTATGACATTCTTTCAGATTTTCTGATATCTTCATATTTTCGATAGATTTCCATGCTGTTCTTAATTTACAGTCCATTTTGGACAGATACAATATTTTTTTTGAGGCTGCATTGTAAATTTAACAATTAAAAACAGTGTACATTTCAAGATGCACTTTCTTGCGATCTCACGCTGGGATAGACTAAGCACTCATAAATTTAGCATATACAGGAATAGGAGATTGAGAACATCAGCGTAACATCAACCAGCATTTTGCGAATTTTGTAAATTCTTATTTTGAGGTTTAGTAAATACTTTCTCTATATATCTTTTATCTTTATTTTGTATTGCCATGAGTGCTTTTAAATTTACCATTAATTTGATTTTTTCTGTTATTTTGTGATTGATTTTTTTCCTATATTCTTTTGTAAGCTTCGTGTTATCCATTAGGTAATAATGTATAACACGAAGCCAATAAAATAAATAAACTACGAAATATTCGCCCCACACCAAACGTCACAAACTTAGTGTTTAACCTAATTAGTCCCGAACTGAATAATTTTTTTAACAAATATTGTTTGAATTTTGAATTTTTTTCCAGTTAATCTAAGATTGTATTGGAAGTATCTGTGCAAATTAAAAAAAAAAAATTCGGATGAAAATTGCGGCCGTGCATCGGCGGACACATGCAACTTTTTGAGAAAAAAAATATAGAGATGTTGTTCAAAAATAATATTAACTTTTAAAAATTAAAGATATAGAAGTATTGTATTCAATACAGAATTTTTTATGATGTTGATTTATTTCAAGTTAATATATGTCGTAACACTATTAGCCACCCACGACACATCGACTTGTGGAGTCAAATAGCTTTGGAAGTCTGTGGAATTTTCCATAGGTATACATATTAAAAATAAAAATATCTAATATAAATATCGAGTGCAATGTGGAGCTACCTCCTCGTGGTACACTCCTGGCAACATCTGATACTGCAAAATAATGTACTCTGAATATGACTCAGCCTGGATCTCAATGTGAGTTTCTTATATTCTGCAGTGGATTGTCCCAAAACAAGAGAGAGCATAATTAAAAAGACTCTTAGGTGAACCTTCTTTGAGGATGATGTCTTTAGAAACAGTCACAAGCCCTGGTACGTCTACATTCATGATATCCCTGAATTATCTAGAGCAGGGGTGTCCAAACTTTCCAGCTTTAGGACCATACTGTTTACCCCAGTAAGTACCAAGGGCCAAGAGCGTTTTAATTTTTTTGCCATTATCTATAATTTCTAGACCAGTCGCCGAGTACGCGCTCTGAGCGAGCAGACGCTTACTAAATTCGCTGGTTCAATTACTACAATTACTATTTTGTGTATCGATACGACCGTGACACTTGACGACATCTAGTGGTTAAAAGCGGAACTAGGTAGGTATAACTACCGAGGGTAACCGCGGGATAATCACTAGTTTAAAATGTTAGTGGGATTCATTTCAATTATTTGTTAGTTTTTATGCTTAAATTAAATTTTATGCGTATTATACTTGTCATTAAGCTTTCCTATCAAGTCAATCAAACCGATTTATTATCATTCTGTATTTTTTATCCAACTTATTACAGCAACAATAAGCTATTCGCTGTCGCGGGCCGGATGGATGACACTGGCGAGCCGTAGTTTGGAGACCCCTGATCTAGAGAAAAAAATCTCCACTACCACTTTTACAGAATTAAACCTACTCCTGACACTGTCCTGTGGGAAAACCAGGAAGAACTTGATATGTCTGACCAGGATGAATGTTCTGCACTGCCTACTGTTTTTTTATGGAAGCGTTATTGGATTGTCAGACTTAAGTAGATGGATTAACTGATGTCCTTTTTTTTCTGCCTTGTTCTTTGTATTTATTTTTATATGATATTTGTTGTCCTGTAAAGGTGCCATTGGAGATATAAAAACACATTATAAATATTGCATACCAATCTCCAATTTGCGACTCTTATATTTTGAAAGGTCCAAATTACAGTAGCCATCCAGCATCATTAGTCATGTGGCAAGGCATCCAGACATTTTTGTGAGGCAATAGAGATAATCGTGATAGACAGAATACAACCATACCTATTCGATCTGTTGCTTAAAACTAATAAAGTACGATGGTCATTGTTATTCCACTTTTTAATTTGTCAACTACACATACTTAATATTTGTGAATAACGTTATTTACTTTTAAAAACAAATGTAAATATGTAACAACCATTTTGCTCAAAATTCCTGGCAAATTCAAATATTAATAAATGAGTTAGAACTTTCCCTCTTTTATTAGAAATGAAGAATCTTAACTTATTTTTTTTTTGTTATTTTTAATTTAACAACTTCAGCAGAATGTAATAATGTAATAGTAAAATATCTAGTTAATTGTTTTTCAATGTTATATTCTTTAACCTAACGTTTTCTAATTTAATGATTTTTGAATTTATGATCTAACGTCATTCCAATTTTCTCTTTAGTGATTAATGGATATTCTTTCTACTTTTAAAAAGTTTCTTCTATTCCATTAGTTCCATTAATTAAAACTTTCCTCGTTATGGTGTCTATTGCAAATTAGAGTTTGTATTATAAAATGTTTATTTAGGTTTAAGAACAATGCAGGTAATATGCTTTTAATTTTGTATTGTTTTAAATTCTGCAGAAATATAAATATCGATCTTATCAAATTGTCGAAATTTGATGCAAATGAAAACTGTATCAAAGATATTAAAAAGGTATCAAGAAATTAAAAGCAGAATTTTTAATAAAAAGTGAATTTATCAATATTTATATGCTTAAATAATACATTTAAAGAGTTATGCATTTGAATACTAATGATATGAATTATTACTCTTTTTTATTTATTTCTAATTAGTTAAAACTGCAGAAAACATAAACTCTGTATATTTTAAAGGCGATAAATTTTAAAATAATTTTTTTTTATTTTTATTGATTAATTCACAACATTGGTAAATTTCAAAAATAATATATGCACATATATTTATGGGTTCAGAATAAATCCAATAAAATGCACAGAAAATATTTTTAAGTAAATTAAAAATTCTTGAAATCAAATGTTTTTCAAGTCTTCTTCAAAAAACTTTTAAAATTCATTTTGACAACTTTTAAAAGTAATAAATTAAAATTAACTGAATAAAATGTTCTGAGTTATAATAAACATTTTTCAAATAATAGTTCTGACAATAACATTAAATTCATAATGGATTTTACAATAACAATCAATGTTAAATTGATTTCTAAAATAATAATCATTGTCAGATGATTTCTCAAATGGCAATCAATATAAAATGATTATTGAAACAGCAATCAATTTAAAATTGAATAATATTGTAAAATCCATTTTGCAATTATTCCGGCAATTATTGTACAATGATTTCTTAAGCATCAATCAATGTGAAATTATCCATGTAAACCACAATCAATATTTCCTATTCAAACAAAACAATGTTTGAAAAACTAAGACATTGACATTTTATCCTACTGAAATCAACTGAAAATAATAATACGAAAATATCAAAAAAATAAAAATATATTAGTTTTTCATGAGTTTTCAAACGGATTTTAAAATAATAATCAATATCAAATGAATTTAAAAATAACAATCAATATCAAATGATTTTTCAAACAGCAATTAATAATTTCACAGTAATCAATAATTTCTTAAACAGCAAACAACGAAAAATGATTTCTCAAACAACAATCAATTTGAAATGATTTCTTAAACAACAATCAATATTTCCTATTCAAACACAACTATGTTTGAAAAAATAAAACATTGGCATTTTATCTTATAGAAATCACATAAAAATAATTGTAGAAAAATATCTTACAAAATAAAAATCTTAGTCTTTTATGAGTTTTAAAAGGAATTTAAACATAACAATCAGGGTAAAGTGATTTCCCAAACAACATTCAATGTTTCCTATTCGATCATAACTATGTTTCAAAAGTAAGACATTGATATTTTACCCTATTGAAATCACCTAAAAATAATTATTGGAAAATATCCTATAATATAAAGATCTTAGGCTTTTATGGGTTTTTGTACCATTCAAACATTTTGGGAACTTAAAGCATCTATTGAACCATACGAATTTTCGAAAAAGGAAAATTACAGGCAAAGGAAAAACTTTTTTCAAAGAAACCTATGTGTGTCAACTTCATGATGTGCTTGACAAATGATTTCCCAAGAATTTGAAAAGGACAATGCTCTCTGATATGATAGATTTACTTTGGTCCAAACTGAAATATGGACACACGGAAAAAAAACCTTCGAATCAAAAGCATTTTGTATGGGAGTGAGTACCACTCAAAGCAGGGTTCCCTGCATCTGGAGTTTGTTCTGGTTCGTATGCTTCAATGCGAGGTATGGATTTTTCTTGAATGATATAAACTATGTTTGAAGAGAAAATCGAATGGAATGGGGTTTTTTTTTTCCTTCCTTTTTTTTTTGTAAAAAAAAGAAGCGATGAAAGATATATTTCTAAGTAAAATATGCGATTAGTTTTAAATCAGTAAAGAAATGAAATTTTTAAAGTCAACAGTGTTTGAAATGTAAGACATTTTAAACTATTGAAATCCCCAAATAAATTACTGGAAAATATCCTACAAAATAAAATTATATTAGACCTGAGTTTTAAAAGGGATTTTAAAATAATAATCAATGTCAAATAGATTTAAAAATAACAATAAATGTCAAATGATTTCTGAAAAGGCAATTAATGTAAAGGATTTCTTAAAAAGCAATCAATGTTAAATGATGTGTCAAAAAAAATTAATGTCTCCTAATAAAACACAACTAGGTTTGAAATATAAGACATTTTAACCTACTGAAATCACCTAAAAATTATAGGAAAATATCCTACAAAATAAAGATATTATTAGTCTGAGTTTTAAATTGGATTTTAAAATATTAATCAATGTCAAATGATTTTTGAAGAAAAACAAACAATGTCAAATAATTTCTCAAATGGAAGAGTTTTATAATGGATTTTAAAATACAAATCAATGTCAAATGATTTTAAAAATAACAATAAATGTCATATCATTTCTCAAATGGCAATTAATATAAAATTATTTCTCAAACAGCAATCAATGATTCCTATTCAAACACAACTATGTTTCAAAAGTAAGACATTCATATTTTATCCTATTGAAATCACCTAAAAATAATTATTGGAAAATATCCTACAATATAAAGATCTTGGTCTTTTATGGGTTTTTGTACCATTCAAACATTTTGGGAACTTAAAGCATCTATTCAACCATACGAATTTTCGAAAAAAAAAATTACAGGCAAAGGAAAAACATTTTTTAAAGAATAAATCTATGTGTGTCAACTTCATGATGTGCTTGACAAATGATTTCCCAAGAATTTGAAAAGGACAATGCTCTCTGATATGATAGATTTACTTTGGTCCAAACTGAAATATGGACACACGGAAGAAAAACCTCCGAATCAAAAGCATTTTGTATGGGAGTGAGCACCACTCAAAGCAGGGTTCCCTACATCTGGAGTTTGTTCTGGTTCGTATGCTTCTATGTGAGGTATGGATTTTTCTTGAATGATATAAACTATGTTTGAGGAGAAATCGAATGGAATGGGGTTTTTTTTTTCATCTTTTTCCTTTAAAAAAAGAAGCAATGAAAGATATATTTCTAAATAAAATATGTGATTAGTTTTAAATCAGTAAAGAGATGAAATTTTAAAATTGATGTTTCTCGCTGACAAATTCAGGAGGCATGACTTTCATGTTCGATTTCGAAACACATTTTTTACAGTTTCTGAAAAATATTTGAAATACTTTTTTTCTTTATTTGTAAGGTGAAATCAAAATATAGTTCTAATAAAATGATTGAATTTTTTAAAACAATCATATTATTCTACTAATTGAGTGAAATAAGTAACAAAATATTTTTCAAATGATCAATTTTTCATAAGAGCATTAGCCCTTTGTTGTTAAGACGGTGAAAACATATTTTTTGATAGACTTGTCGTTTGTTTGATGTTGCAGAACTTTGGGGGGATATTTTTTAAAATAATCTAGAAATTTCAAGAATCCTTTTAGAAAAATAATGTTCAAAGATTATTCCAAAAAAAGTTTTAAAAATATGTAGTTAGACTTAGAAGGATAGTAATCAGTGGGCAGAATATATGTTAAAGTCTGTCAAATTTAAAAAATATACATATATATATATATATATATATATATATATATAACTTATATATTTGTATATTTGTGCTTCAATGTGAGGTATGGATTTTTCTTGAATGATATAAACTATGTTTGAAGAGAAAATCGAATGGAATGTTGTTGTTGTTTTTCTTCCTTTTTTTTAAGAAAAAGAAGCAATGAAAGATATATTTCTAAATAAGATATGTGATTAGTTTTAAATCAGTAAAGAGATAAAATTTTAAAATTGATGTTTCTCGCTGAGAAATTCAGGAGGCATGACTTTCATGTTTAATTTCGAAACACATTTTTTACAGTTTCTGGAAAATATTTGAAATAACTTTTTTTTTTGCCATTTTTAATAAAAATGAAGATATAGTTCTAATAAAAAGACTGAACTTTGTAAAACAGTTGATTTATAACTTTGATTTGTAACTTTGTGAAACGATTGATTTGTAAGACAACCATACTATTCCACTAATTAATAAAATAAATGATAAAATATTTTTCATAAGAAACATCAACTATCTACTGTTAAAGGTGTAAAAATGAATTTTTTGATAGAGTTGTCGTTTGTTTGTGTTTCAAAATTTTTGGGAACAATTTTACAAAATAACGTATAAATTTTAAAAATCATTTTTAAAAGTAATGCACAAAAATTAATATTCCAGAAAAAGTTTTAAAAATATATAGTTAAACTTAGAAGGATGATAATCTGTGGGAAGAATGTATGTTAAAGTCTTACAGATCCAATTAAATATATATATATATATATACACACTGAAGTGACAAAAGTCATTGGATACCTCTTAATATCGTGTCGGCCCTCCTTTCGCCCGAAATGCAGCAACTCGACGTGGCAGGGACTCAACATGTCGTTGGAAGTCTTCTGCAGGAATATTGAGCCATGCTGTCTCGATAGACGTCCATAATTGTGAAAGTGTTGATGGTGCAGGATTTTAGGCATCGAACAGACGTCTCGATGATGTCCCATAAATGCTCGATAGGATTCATGTCGGGCTATCTAGGTGGCCGGATCATTCGTTGGAATTGTCCAGAATGTTCTTCAAACCAATCGCGAACAGTTGTGGCCCGGTGACATGGCGCATTGTCATCCATAAAAATCCCATCGTTGTTTGGGTACATGAAGTCCATGAATGGCTGCAAGTGATCTCCAAGTAGCTGAACATAAGCATTTCCAGTCAATTTTCGGTCCAGTCGCACCAGAGGACCAAGTCCATGCCATGAAAAAACAGCCCACACCATTACGGAGCCACCACCAGCTGGAACAATGCCTTGCTGACAGTTTGGGTCCATGGCTTCGTGTTGTCTGCGCCATACTCGAACCCTACCATCAGCTCTTACCAACTGAAATCGTGACTCATCGGACCAGGCCACGGTTTTCCATTCATCTAGGGACCAACCGATGTGCTCACGTGCCCACGAGAGTCGCTGCAAGCGATGTCGTTCTGTCAGTAAAGGCACTCGAGTCGGTCTTCTGCTGGAATAGCCCAAGAAAGCCAAATTTCTCCGCACAGTTCTAACAGACAAGTCCCTTGTACGTCCCACATTGATTTCTGCGGTTATTTGACGCAGTGCTGCTTGTTTGTTAGAATTTACGTCTCTTTGCAGACGTCGCCGGTCTCGGTCGTTAAGTGCAGGCGGTCGACCATTGCGCTGTCCATGGTGGGATGTTATGCCTGAAATTTCATACTCTCGGCACACTCTTGACACAGTGGATCTGGGAATGTTGAATTCCCTAACGATTTCCGAAATGGCATGACCCATGCGTCTAGCTCCAACTAACATTCCGCGTTCAAAGTCTGTTAATTCCCGTCGTGCGGTCATCATTACGTCAAAATCTCTTCACATGAATAACTTGAACAGAAATGAAAGCTCTGCAAAAGCACTGCGCATTTATACCTGTTCTACGCGATGCTACTGCCATCTGAAAATTTGCATATTGTTATCCCATGACTTTTGTCACTTCAGTGTATATATACATAAGTAATAAAATAAGTAATATATTGTAATTAATTTGTTGTTTCTACAAGCAATACGTAAATTAATATTAGTATGTAATGAATTCCATTTCTTTTAAATTATAGTTAGATATTATATTAACCAAGTAAGGAGAAACAGAATCCAATATTTAAATACAACATAAACTCTTTTGAATGAATAATCATTTAATAATTCATAACATATTCGTTTTTTAATTTGTTATTAATGCTTAAAGTTTTACTTTTATTTACATAAACTTTGAAAATATTTCAATTAAATACTTTATTTTTAAGTGCTGATTTAATACTTTAACTTTAAAAATTCTAGCAGTGCATGATATTTTTTCTTTATAAAATTAATTTTATTTTTCCTTAAATTCTTTCTATTTACATATACAGAATTTATTTTTTTCTGTTAAAAAACTTTTTACCCAAATATGTAGGATTTTTTTTTTTAAATTTCAATTCTATATTAACTTTGATGATGCAGTTTTATAGATCTCAAAAAAAAATTTTTTTCACTTTTTTGATGAAAATTTGTTTTCAAGGTTTTAAAGAATAAATCCTCCAATTCCAACATATTTCTGCTGAAACGAAGAACCAAAAGCTAAAGATCAAAAATATTAAAAAAAATATATATATACCAAACTTGATAATTGCCTCAAAGGTAATACATACCAAAGCAAAATTTGCTCGTCAAATAAAAATATAATATGAAAAGAAAAACACTTCAAAATATCAAAACCCTAATGGCAAGTCTTTGCTTCTCAAATATGAAATAATTTGTATAAATATTTGCTTTGATAAATACAGCAAAAGAAAATAGAAGTTCTTTAGAAATTTTTTAAATTCAAACGAGAAAAATAATTAACAAGAAAATGAAGGAAAAAAATTGTAACTAAAATTTAAAAAAGATATCGTTATGAAGTAAGTTTTAAAAAATAGAGAGAGTTAGTTATTTGAAAAGTTAAGTTCCATATGACTAAATGTGGCAATGCAAAATTTCGACAGAATTAAAATTTAATTGAGAAAAACTATACCTGAATAGGAAATCCAACATGAAAGAGTTCATTAAATTAATTTATTTTATAAATATGGCGTGAAAATGCTAAACCAACATTTTTTATAAATTTTTATTTAGCTATCGTTTTTATATTTAGTAGGATTTGTTTGTAGATATTCAAAAATTACAAAGTACTAGTTGAATATTTTGAGAATTTTTTTTATGATAAAACGCTTTATTATTATCACATAAATAACATTTTATGTATAAAAATGTTTATATGTTTATTTAAAACTCCATTATGTTTGATTAGAACAATGTTTGTATTTAAAATGATAACTAAATATTTTTGGATTTTGCAGTATAGTTTAATTATTTCGAGAAATGTAAATAAATTTCAATTAAATTTACTTCCTTCTTCTAATGACATGATAGCCCCTGGTAGGCATAGGTCTTGCCCAGAACTTTCTTCTATTCCAATCTCAGCTTGGCGATAGTTCACCAGTTAGTAGCTCCTAATTTCTTTTTTACTTTATCCTCCATAAATTGAATTTGTTTTTTATTAATTTTTATTATGGAACTTCTAATTTATGCAGCCTGTTAATATAGAAAGGGATTTATATCCATGTTTCAGAAATGCCCACTTACACTCAAGAGCCAATTATGACCACCCCTACATTTTGCAATGAACTCGCCTGGATGACGTGGAAGGCACGTGATTAGGTGGAATGGTTATAACTGGTATTAAGTGGTGGTATTAATCCCTGCCAAGGCGGTTGAAGCTGTGTTGCGCGCCGAAGGAGGGCCAACTCGTTATTGACAAGTGGTCATAATGTTTTGGCTCTTGAGTGTATATCAGAAACACAATAACAAGCAAGACTGTCACAGTACCATACTATGTTCAAATATTCAACGCAGAGGCGTTATAGAGTGTTAAATGTCGAATAAACGATGATCAGTGTTTTATGTAAAGCAGAGAAAATGATTAATGTCCATCTACTTGTTTGCTACTTGTAGGTACTTACAACAGAATGGTGATTTTTGTACTCTTTACTGGAGTACCTGATAAATAATGTCTTGATCACACGGACTTTTATGATAGTGCCTCCAGCTTTTTAAATTGTTCTTTAGAACATTTAAATTGTTTTTAACTGTTTCTAAGGCTTTTTGGTCTTGTATTTTAAGAATGTCTGGTCTTTTCTCTTTATAACAGGAGGGCTGAAAAGTTCGTAATATGACACATAGATGGCGATACTAGTATTAAATCCATATAATTTTTAGCTAGCCCTAACCTTCAAAAGATATATGTATGAGTTTGACAACTATTGCACTATTAGTAGATGAGTTATAGCATTTTTAGTGAAGTTATAGCATTTTTAGTGTTTATCACGTGCAGTCCACTCGGCTGATTGTCGATTGTGAATTCGGGTTTATTACGATTGAACAGCTCCACACACTGCTTAGAATCATCCATTCGTTGTTGTTTTGGGTCGATTCACGATATGTTCAACACGTTCCTTTGATATCTTTAAGGTCACAGTTATCTCAATCAACTTCACTTTACGGATATCAGAAATTATTTTGTGGACTTTTTTGATGTATTCGTATGTAACAGCCACTTTGGGGCGTTCACTGCGTGCATCGCCCTCGGTGCTCATTTCGCCTCGTTTAAATTTAGCAAACCACTTCTCTACGGTTGATTTTCCTGGTGCAAAGTCCGAATAATGTTTATCAAGCCCAGAATTGGCTTTAATAGTATTTGTTTTCGCCAAAAAGCAATGCTTGTTATTAACACACGAAATTCCTTTTTATTCATTTTTTCAAACTAACAAAATTTGCTTCACTAAAAATGCTATAACTCACAAACTAATAGTGCAACAGCTGTCAAATTTATACACTTATCTTTTGAAGGTTAGGGCTAACTAAAATTTATATGGATTTAATACTACACTCATGTCCATAAATTAAGGATAATGAAGTTTAGGCAAAGAAAGAGACAGAAGCAAAACAAATTTGACTTATTTGTAAAGTCTATTTATTAAACAAAAGGTAAAGAGCAAAACAGATGCTATATGTTTGACATAATTAATAAAAATTGCGATTTTTACTCCCTGGAGCAAATTTCAAAAAGAACCTATTTACAAAAAACAGTATAACATGGTTAGTATGATGGTTAATATGGAGTATGCCTCCCGGATG
>BPLQ01013376.1:0-25773 GCA_021605075.1 Caerostris darwini | reverse complement strand
CTGGCCTAGTGATACGATTCGAAACCTAATCGCCTGGTTGCACAGATCTAGTAATTTCAAAAAGCTCAATAAGTTTTTGTAAGAACCAGAAACTTCACAAAAACTCTAAAAGAAACTTAATTAATTTATAAATTAAAAATTAATACATCCGGAAGACAGTCGAAAATATTTCACATTAATGTATTCGATTATACATATGAGGAAGAAAGTGACATACACGACATAAAACGTATAAACCCATATTTTGTTTAAAATTAGCATAGGGCCTCGCGCAGCGAAAACTGCTAACATTAGTAAAGCATGTTTTCCAAAATTAGCCACAGTGGCATGAGGATTTCCCTCAAAATGTTTAACAGGAAGTTAAATAGTTCAGGATTGTTTTTTGGGGAGAGGGGTAATCCTTGCAACGAAGGGTCCAATTTCCCAGGATGTTCAATACTTAAAAATTCCTGACTTCTTCGGAACAACCACTAATGCGTTTAACGTTCTGATATTTTCACATACCAATCAAGAGTCCTGGTAAATAAAGAACATGGCATGTATTCATTTAAATATCTTGATTCCAGCAAATTATCCATTTTTTTTCTTATATTGATTTTATAAGGTGTATTTACATGTATATGATACAGAAAATAAACAAATTTTATTCATCGTTGCCACTCATTTAAATATATGGGCCAAACAAGAAAACGATTTTTTAATTTATTAATAAATTATATTTGATTATCGACACACTTATTTTTTTCTAATGCTACTGAAATGGTAAACGTTTTATAATAATCGTTATTTGAACGGAAAAAAAAAATCGTTACTCGTTATTTGTAGAACGTTATTTCTCAAAACTCATCCAAATCGTTCTTGCGGTTTTTGGATATTTCTTTGATTCTGTTGACATTTTTGTAATCAAAGGCTTATTTGAATTCACGAGGAAAAGTGTAACTTTTATTTTAGATACGAAGAGTCTTGCAGAAGAAAATGGCCGCTGGAACGTATTAAATTTTTTTTTGTGGTGTCCATGCTAAAGTTTTCTTCTTGTTTCGGTTACTTTTTCATTTAATAAGCCTACTGCCGAGCACCCGAATGTCATTTTCTCCAACAAAGGATATATCAGAACTAAAATGTAGGTCGTCCACTTCGGGGTTTGTTCTTTTTAAATAATGTCCCTCAGTCTTGTAGCGGCATCGTAAACACCATGAAATTGATTTTGAGCAGTTACGAAAGACGGGAAATGAAGCTTATCAGCGACTTAATGAAATAACTTTGATGTAATTTTATCCTAACAGCGGTTATTATATTTGTCAAATGATACAAAACAGCAAAAAACAAAATTACACATAACCTTAGTAAAGTTAATTTTAATTCCTGACTTCTTCTTCTTCGGAACAATATAATGACTACTTATTTCCAATTTAATAGATATTTGCAGAATTTTTTAACTTTAGTAAATAAAGAACATAAATGTATATTCTTTTAAATATTTATTCCAATAAATTATTGATTTTTTTTTAGATTTTTCTTATAATGTGTATTTACAGTATATGATACAGAAAATAAACAAGTTTTATGATGTTGTCACTCATGAAAATACAAAACAAACAAGAAAAACGATTTTTTAATTTATTAATAACTTATATTTGATTATCAGATAATTATTTTCTTTTTAATGCTGCTGAAATAATTGAGGTTTTATAACAATCGTGATTTGAATTCAGGCAAAAAAATGTTAGCGAAAACGTTGATCGAACGCATTAAATTGTTCTGCGGTTATGTGATGTTTTTGTTTTTTTTAATTCTGTTGACATATTTAAGGTTTCGTGGCAGCAGTTATTTGAATTCACGAGGGAAAATGTAGGTTTTTAATTTTAGAACGGTAATTTGCAGAAGAAAATAGCCGCTGGAACATATTAAATTTTTTTTGTAGTGTTCTGATGTTGTTAAGGCTATGTCCGTAAGGTAATAAAAATGTCATTTTCTCCTCCAACAAAGGATACATCAGAATGAAATGTAAGTTATTCTCCGGTCTCCCCCCCCTTTTTTTTAAATAATTTTGTCTCAGTATTCGAATTCGGCATCGTAAACAACATGAAATATTTTTGACATAACAGAAAAAAAAATGGCTAATCAGCGAATAACTTTGGCGTAATTTTATCGTAACAGCGATTATTATCTTTGTCTAAATGATACAAAATAGCAAAACAAAATTACACATAATAATTTGTCGCTAAAACGATTAAATTTGGCGTAAAAGCAATTTTGGAATGATATTTTGGCTTAAAAAGAAAACATTAAAATTTTGCCATAGTTGTGGTAAAATTGTGGCGATAAAGTTATATAAATTGTCGTGAAGACAATTTAGGCATAATTTTTTTGGCATAATGGTGCTAAATTTTGGCGTAGAAGCCATAGCATTTGGTGCAAAACTATTCAAGGAATAAAATTTTTGTTAGTATTAAAAATTTGGAAATAAAGCATTAACTTTGTCATAAGAGCAGTTTAAAAAACAAAATTCAATTACTAAAAAGTTTGGAGATAAAGCATTTCAAGGATTGAAATTTTGGCAGTAGAGGGATAATATTTAATGTTAAAGCGATAAACTTTGGCTTAAATGCCCTTTCAGGAATAAATTTTGACGTAATAGCTGTTTAACTTGAGTAGCCAAACAGCTGTTACGCCAAAATTTATCCCTGAATGTAATAACAATGTTTGACGATGAATTTTAGCGAAATAGCGTTTTACAATGACACCAACTTCGGCAGCCATTTTGTTTTTTTATTTGACTATTTGGCATCCCAGTGAAGGATTTTGGCATAATATCATTTTACTGTGAAAGCTACCTGGCGCATTCATTACTAGGTTTACTTGGCGACTTGCCATCTCTGCGATGCATTTGCACAAATGGTAGCCGATTCTAGATTTTAACCATATTATATTTATGTTTTTAATTACGAGATACGATAGATGAAACTTAGAAATTGTAATCAGGCAGAGTATATAAAAGCGTCAAAGATATTACAAATATTCATTCTATTTTAAAAAAAAAATTCTTTAAATGATTTATGCAGCAATAAAACATTTTAAAGTAATGCAAACTTAATGTTTTAATAAAATATTTAAAGAATGGGGTTTCTTTCATAATAAATGAAAGAGAAACTAAATTTATTGAAAGATTTATTCCATTTAAATATTTAAAATGATATGAAGTATAAGCACTTGTTTTAAATTTCAATCATTATATACTACAGATTTGTGAGCGAGTTCAGTTCAGTGTGAAATAGATCAATTATTTTGTGCTGCAAAAAATGTTTGAAATTCTATTAAAATTATTAAATTAAAAACATTTTAATTACATTTATTGCCACAATGCAATTTATGCAATTGATATCTGCATGATGGGCAAATTGTTTTGGATTAAGGTACAGAATATAGATGAAATAATGACGTTTTTGCTTTTAAATATTTAATGATGTCGACTTTTAATAATATATAGAAGACAGTTATTTACAAAATTATGAAACATCTGTACACTTTTAATTTTCTTCATTGATTCTTTAACTATGTAAAAAGTAAAAGTTGCTGAAACCAATCTTACAAATGAAATGAATATGTCAACTATTTTAAAATTTTATTTATTCGTATTTTTTCATACATCATTGCCATCTGTTTTCAAACCGCAGTCGCAAAGGCGAAGCATTTCTGAGTACCAAATTAGGACACACGTTGACTTTATCTCTGGGATCTAACGAAGTGATTCGAAAAACGTCTCAGAATGTTAGCTATGACTGCCTTCATTTCCATCATTGCGAACTTCTGACCTGGAAAACAATTATAAGTTATAAATTAATACATTAAATTATAAATTAAAACTTGATTAAGCGTTTAGCTTACGCTTGAAATATTCATCACTACGGGGAAAGTATGTTGTTATTTTTGTGGAGACGAAAGGAGGAAATAATTATTTTATGATAGGTCCAAATTTTGTAACAATTAATTATTATATTGAATTATTTGTTACATTTTAAATTACGTATGGATAAACATTAAAAGTTAATTACAAAAGGAAATGTGAGGCGTGACATGCAACCTCAAAGAAGTTGGTGTTGCAAAATATGCGTATATTTACATTTATCCTATTACAAGACGTTCCAAAATTTAAAAAATCTAAACAGAACAAAAGATTACATGGGATCGGTGAAACATTCGAATTGCCGATTATTAACTGTCGAATAATGATATTTGGTGTAACATTAAGTTTAAAAAAATTTAAAATGTACATAACAAGAGATGCTGCCACAGATTACAAAAGTAGAGATATTAATGGTAAAATAAGAAGTAAAATCGATCTCCCTTAAACAAGAACCTTAAATGATCTACTTTAATTTATCTACAACTTCAAGTGAGTGCATCGCAATATTACAGCACTTAGTTGAGTCTTGATGTTAAATATGAAACAACATTGACGAGATTGGAGTGATTAATACTACCTGCAATATGACATGTTCCCAGCGTTTAAAAGCATTTGGAATTTATTCTACTCATACGTGATTTGAAGACATCTAAACTGTTAAAATATATCGGATACATAACGCATAATGTACACAAGGAGCATTATTCTTGGTAATTATGCCTGTTCAGCAGATAACCAGCACTAAATAATTGCCGTGTACTAAAAATAATAAATAAATTTAATTTAATAGTCAATAATTGCAATTCATTCCTTCCTTCGTAAAATTTTGCTTTTTTTTAAGTGCATTAACTTCTATAATTTTGGCATATTAAGAATGTGTCTGTAGTATTCCATGAATACTTATACTTCTGATATTAATGTATATTTGTATGTAAAACATGCTTAAGTCACTAATGTGCTACCATCAGCTGTGCCCTGTCTTGTTGAGGTTTTGAACTGTTTTTGTGCAAAAGTCCTTATTTCGATTAGGAAGCAAGCTAAAGAATGCAATGACCACAAACTCCAGTCATTAAATAGATGGGGAGCGTGGCTTTCGTCCGAAGCCCATAGAATATTCAAAGTCACAAATATAATTCCTTAATTTGGGGAATATTAATTTTCAAACAGCTTGTATCGAAGCCATAAAGGGCTTTTATAGCTTTTTACATATGCTCCAGATTGTTAAATAGCACTTAATATAAAATATCAATATGGTTGGATAACATAAAGACAGGAAATATAGGTTGTTTTCCACTTATAGAGATTATACTTCAGTGTTTTACGACATAAATTTATTTTGTTGAGCGAAAAAAATTTGTAATTCTTCTTTTAAAAAAATTATTTGTTTGTATATAAATTATTTTTTTTAACTGACAAAATATTTTTTTAAACTAACGAAAGTTAATGAACTGACATGAGGAATTTTTTAATCGCTACTTTATTCATAGTAGAAAAGCTAATATTTAAAGCTAAGTGTTATTGTTAGATAAAAAGCTAAATAAATACATGTAAAGTTAAAAATAAGAGCACAAAGCATTTTAGGACTTCGCCACTGGTTTATTGAATGAAAAATTAAAAAAGTTAGTACTACTTCACATTACAGTAATAATGAAATTTGGGGCAGTATTTGAAAACTATTTAAGCATTCAAATATCCTGAAAATTAATTAAATGTAAATCAATGTTTAATTAATTAATAATTTATTTCCTTTTACCTATACAATTTCTTGGACCATCTGAGAAAGGTATGTAGGCATAAGGATTCCTTCCTTTGCTGTTTTCCAGGAGAAACCTGTCTGGTTTGAATTTCTCTGGCTCCGGGAAAACTTCTGGATCACGATGCAACATCAGTGGAAAAATGAAGCATACACTTCCAGGATAGACTTTGTGACCCACTGAAATATACAAGATGATTTAATAAAACAATAAATCTGAGCTGTTACACAGCAAACATCTGTACGAATGCCAGGTTCTTTGACATCAGTTATTCCCTACTGGACAACAATAAAACATTAAAAAATGTAATTGTTTTATGTAAAATATTTTACAAATTTATATAATGTAAAGTTTAAATAGCAAAAGTGTAAAAAAAAAATGTGTCCAAAAATTTATGTCACGACAACTTTTCTTGTAATACAACAGTTGCTGTTGAAATCAATACAACAAGATGAAATTATCAGAACTAATTGAAATTCTACGCGCAATTATAGCGCTAATTTGCGTAATCTTTATAAAATGAAACCATATTGCTCAATTATTTCATATAAACTCATAAAGAAATACATGGGCTTAGTATTTCATTGGGCCAGTTGGAATAGATTGTGCAATAATATGTGTCATTCAGACATTTAAGATATTTTGCTACAGAGCTATCTACAATTGCTATAATTTGTCTCTAGTTCAATTAAACTCCTACACATGGCATTCTAAAATTTTCTATTGGTAATAAATTTGGAAATCGGTTTGGCAAGGACATGTTAGCAGTCTTGTGGCACATGTGCGGCAGATAATGGTAAATGCTTCATCTGTATGAGCGAAGAAAGGGACACGAGGGAACAAATGTAGCTGCCATCAGTAGGTGCAGTTAGAAGAACTTCAGGTTTGATTTGGTTTGTTTCGTCGCTCTACTTTCATTTTGTGCATACTTTAGGCTAATTAGACCAGTATGTACAGTTTAACTTGGATTCAGAACCCCTAACAAACATCAATGCCACCGCCTGGAACCTGAAGCTTGTGGTACCTGAGGCCAGAGAGGTGGTCAATTGACCATCAGGCCGCTTACATCATAGGAGAGACCTGGTCACCTAAAACCTCTCTATACTTCTCCCTAGTGATCCTACTTTTCAGGATTACGATAGGCCGGCAGAAGACCACTACAGGGCTGCCCGTAACAGATCCATTTCCATGCTTGATAGTTCGAGAGAACCTAGACGACTTCTTTGCAATTATGTGGCAGTGTCTATAAGGTCGGATATTTTAAGATTTTGACAAAATTCCAAGACGTAAACAACTTCAGTAAAGCTACCTCATACTACCATGATATATACTTTTTATATTAAATAAAAATAGTAGCTAAAATTATATTTTAATGCGTACAAACCTCATTGATCCTCTTATTCATAAGTCTTCCATTATTTTAATAACCCCTGTACATCACTATGTGAATTCAGAGTTCGCGACATGTATTTTATGGACTGGACTATGAACAGAAATGGAGAATCTGGGGGAAATTTTTTTATGTTTCTCCAGTTATTCGCACACAAATGGGGTTCTTTCACGATGAAGAACCAACTCATTCCAGTAACAACGCCAGGAATTATATCAACGCCAGGAATTATATCAACGCCACTTATGGTTCACATAGTATCTGACGGATGGTACTTGTTTCTTATCGCGACGATCACCAGATGTTACATGCATGGATTTCTTTTAAGTTAACAGACAGTTCGTAGCTGCTGGAAATGGGAATGGTATGCAGACATTTTTAATGCATATTATAGTAGGTATGCTAATCCAAGCCCCGGAGCCGTAGAATTTGCATTATTATTTGTAATAGCTCTATAGGGTATCTTTTGTAAAAAATTTAATCATTAAATGCCTGTTAAAGCGATGAATGCCTTTTAATCATTAAATCATTAAATGTCTTTTGAATTTTCCTATATTTATCATTTACATGTTTTTCATATCTTCCTTACTTACTTTCTGATTTTAGGCTTCCTGATGCCATTTCCACCCACATATTTCATAATACAATATGCATATTGGAGTCGCATGTATCAACCTTTAAGTTTGTATAAGATATTTTTGACACTCCCTGTATATTAGTATGAAAGACAATAAATTATTTCCATCATTAAAGATGTTCAGATAACAGGATTCAGAGATTTCTGAAGGTCATATTATTTTGGATAGTATGCGTAGATTTAGTCTGATTTTAATAGAGAATTGCTCGATTGCTTTATACAATCATTATTTTCGCTTTGATGAGTACTTTGTGCAAAGTCGGTGGTCAGTTATCGCACGAAATTCTCAATTCGAAAAGGCGAATGTGTAAACTAAGGTGTTATACAGCAAAAGCGTTTAAATCTACATAAGTCTTTACAAATGCCAGGCACTTTGAGATCAGTCACTCGTTACTAGAACAGTAAATATGTAACAGAAGTTGCATTGCATACCATAAACACGTTACATTTCCACTTCGGATCTGAACAGTATTTTTCTATATAAATACAGTTTTAAATACAAATATTTGAAACAATTTCACTTTCTCAACAATTGACGGATACTTCAATATCTTAAAATTTTAGATTAAAATGAAATACTGGAACCAAAAATTAAAAAACTTCGAAAGTTTCAGTGCATTCCCTTGTAAAAAAAGGACCAACAGGATATAAACGTAGTGTTTCCTGTTCATTCAAAAAATATATTTGCAATATAATATATTTTAAATACTATATTATTATTATTATTATACAATTATATATTATTCATACTATACAATATTTGTACCAGAAATTTAATATTATAAATTTATATAAACTCATGTTTGTGAAAATTGCAACACCATGAAGGAATCGTCAGAATTAAATGAAATTTAATACACAGTTGAGTGGTAGTGGTACAAATAAATGATTAAATGTTCAAAGCAAACAAACAATCACAAGAGATCGGAATCAGTATTTTGTGTAGCCACCACGCGCCGCAATAAGTGCTGCTACACGACGTGGCATGGAGTCAAACAAATTTTGAATGTCTGCCTGAGGAAGAGCATTCCATATTGTTTGTATGCGCCCCCAAAGTTCGTCTGCAGCAGCAACAGGACGAGGATCACGAGCGAGACGCCGACCAAAGAAATCCCACACATGTTCAATCGGCGACATATGCGGGGAATACGCCGGCCAAGGAAGAAGCTGTACCTGCCGCGTTGCAAAGAAGGATTGAACAGTCCTAGCGATATGAGGGCGGGCATTGTCCTGTTGAAATACAGCGCCTGGCAAGCTTTGAAGGAAGAGAACAGCTCGGGGCTGTAGAACTTCACTGATGTACCGGTTGCTGTTCAGATTGCCCACAATTCTTAGCAATTGAGATCGTCCATGATATGCTATGGCACACTTCGTCCACTGTGGCGTTCAATAATGCACTCCGGAAGGTGGCGTTCACCGGCATAGCGTCTGACACGAATGCAGCCATCATGGTACCACAAATTAAAGCGGGATTCGTCAGAAAACACGACATGCTGCCAATCAGCACGCCAGTCTCTATGCTGAGCGGCCCATTGTAGCCGATGGCGGCGATGGTTTAGCGTGAGAGGGATCCTGTATAAAGGAGTCCTTGCGCGCAGTCCACGCTGCAGCAGACGTCTACGAATTGATGAAGCACACAATGAAACACCTGTAGCTATTGACCACTGTGCTGCCTATTGTCTAGAGGAAGCTGTACGGTCCGTCAGCGCCATGCGGACCAGGTGTCTATCATCGCGGGCTGACGTCACATTTCGGGGTCCACTCCCGGATTTCCGAGTTGTACAACGCTCGTCCGTCCACTGCTTCCAAAGACGCATCACTGTGCTGCTGTTACGCTGCACACGAGCGGCTAGTGCACGATAAGACAATCCAGTTTCACGAGGGCCGATGATTATCCCCCGTTCAAACTCTGTAAGTTGTTCAAATCTCGCTATCTTTCGCCGAAGAGGCATAAGTAACGATTGAGCTAGCGTTTACCACTAGCAGATAACCACATACACGCTTCGCTACAGCCGTCTATTTATTCGGATCCATCCGCCGTTCAGAGGGCGCTGTTCAGCATGCGCATGCGCTACGGATTTGAAATTCTAATCATTTGCATATCATCCGCTAATTTGTATTTCCTGAAAATTTCAGCTCACTCGCGTAAGTCCTTCATAGTGTTGCAATTTGCACAAACATGAGTTTACATATCAGTGCTTATGAATATAAATATATTAACAAACATTAGCATTTAATTGTGCATACTATCGGCTTACGCACAAGACTGCCTTCCTATAAAACTGTCACTGAGTTATAATTATTGACACTGATTTTTCGAATTTATAAAACAAAAATATGGGGACACTTTGAAAAAAAATGCCTGTTTGGTCTTCATCAAAGTCTTCTGTTTTGAGTATTCTTTACAAAGAATGTGTCTCTCAGGGGAACATCTTCTTTAGATATATACGGTTTCACGACGCCGAGGTGACCCAGTGATCTTTTTCTGCATTCATTTTCTTCTGTCTTTTTTTCTTTTTCATCATCTTGATCACAGATCTTATATCGCATCAATACATCTCATTACCATTAAGCGTATGTTAAGTTTTTTTGTTTTTGATTTTGATTTGTCCTTTTTGCTGGATTGACTTTTTTCCATTGTGCTATTTACATCGTTTCTTGAAATTATTTTGGTTTTCCAAATGGTTTGTTAGACTAACAATGTCAGTTTACCTTCGTTTGTTTTGTTTTGCTTTTCGGATATATTTGGCTTCACTAACAATCTCAGTTCTCTGAATCGCATTTTTGCCATGCTTGGAGATATGTGTGTCAGGAAAAGAGGATCCTGGGGAATCAGTCCCGCTACATTTCAGACTCACATGTGGGCAACATATTCTTTGGCCTCTGCTCTTGCTAGATGGGTGGTACACCTCAGTTTCCGGGTGTATCAACTGGCTCTCAATTACCAGCCGTTGTTGAATGAATTGCTACTAATTATTGCGATGTGTCATGTCTTAAACATCTCCCTAAGCGTGGAAATTGTTCCAGGGAGAGCCTCTGATTGCATCGGTCATGATCAATGATGACTACAATGATGGTAAATGACTTCCCCTTCTAAAACTTCGTGTCCCTTCAACTTTATCTACAACAGTTTCTGTTCATAACAAAAATTTAAAATACCTTATCATGAATGGATATCTAAATTCGAATCCTATTTACTTACCCGAAACAAGGAATTTAATATTATTCGAATCTTTAAAATAAAGAGTTACCTGTATGCGTTTGTAGAAAATTTAAGTGTATAAAAAATCACATTTTTATGAAGCATGGAATTTTATTTTCTTAACATATTTGTCGTACAAGAACTACGTATATTTTAGAAAATTATTCACTCTTAGCTGGGAAACTCAGAATCGACGTTATTAAAAAATTTTGCTTAGTTGTTTAAATTCTTCTTAAACAATCTATCACGAACATTATACAAAGTATAAATACATTATTTATGAATATAACTTAACAATATCCAAATTTATCAATTTGTGAATATTTTTCGTACATGTAGTTTATAATTGAGGCACTTTCAATGGATTTCGCTGATTATAGTACGTTTTCAATCTGTATGGATTGAATTCAACCACTCCTTAGTAGAACTTTTGTTTATGATGCACGCTATGTGCTGAGTAAAAAAAAAATATTTTACTTAATAGTATTAGACATTCGTGTTCGAAGTGTTAGTATACATAAAGTATATCAATTTGACATTCTGCGAAAATATTCTATATGAAATTTTATTATATGAATATAGAACAGTAAGAGTCAGTGGCTAACAATTTTTACATTAAAGTAAAGTCCTTCTTAATAACTACCTCTAAATAATTTTTTTCTTAATTTCTTGTCTCTATTGAAAATAGCATTTAATTTGTATACAAATATGAATTTATTGACGCAGTTATTCTGCTGATATCAAAAACTGTATTGGTGTCGTTATAATAAACATTTTTATTACCTTAATGACAGATTCCATATATTTCATTCTGGTTAGATCTTCGCGAGTTACATTTCTGTCCGGGTCATCTGAAAATATATCATTTATTTCTTCGAAGGTTAATTTTTGAATTTCTGGGTACAATCCTAAACAATACAAAGTCCAACTTATCCCCATGGCTGTGGTATCATGACCCTGAAAGAGAAGGAAATGGTAAATTTAATATCGGAATATGATTATATTTTATGGTAATTATAAGTGAAAGATTTAAGCCTCACTCCGAGCATGAATGTTTCAACTTCGTACTTTACATCCTCTTCTGTAAAAGATGGATCTGCCAAGTGTTGCTCCAAAAGCAATTCTAGGAAAGCCTTGGGTTTCCTTCTTGGTACTTCAGAATTTAATTTTCGTGGCAATTGATCTGTTGGATTGTGTCGCGTCATGTCCATCTTTCTTTCGGTGATTACCTTGAGTTATTTTATATAGAAATAAATATTTGAACAACAACACAATGAACTTAAATTTAATGATCTACGATTCACTAAACCTATAAAATAAGTATGCGGTACACATTTCTTGCTTTTGTTTATTGCTTACAGAATGTGATTATCTACAAAAACAATTGTATCCAACTTCTTTAAAAAATTTAATTTTCCAGCTTTGTGGTTTTGATGAAATGACTCAAAGCCGATTTTGTTTTGAAATTTTTTCCAGATCTAGTTTATAACTAATAAAATTTTGTGTAAATTTATTGAATTCTTGACTTTAGCTTTATAAAAGAATCTTATAATGTGTCTGGCATTAGAAAGGGAAAATATACGTTAACGAAATGTAAGACATTAATGTAAAAAGAAAGTAAGTAATGTAAGACATTATGTATCAGATAATTATTTCTTGCTTAATATTGAGAAAAAATGTAATGTTTTGTAAGTGTATGCAAAAATTGGGAGGCAAAATGATATACTAAACAGAAAGGAATAGATTAAATTTACACTGCATGTTTTTTGGGAAATAATAGTTTTGTAAAAATATGACAATTGTTGAGAATCTCAGAGTTCTTCACGTGATTTTTGGTCATTATTATTATTCACAGTAAGAAAGTTGAAAATTCATTTTGAATAATCAGTAATTTATTGAAATACTAATTAATAAAGAATATATATTTCTGTTCTTATTTACTGCAAGTAAGTATTCTGCAAATAATAATATAATCACAATAACAATAAATAGTCATTATATTGTTTGGAAAATGAAGCTACGAATTCCTCTAATTATAGTATTGCAACCCTAAAGAAATTGGCGAAATATTCAGGGTTGCAAGATTGGCGACTTCCTCAAGGGTACAGTATCCTAGATTTTAACCGAGTTTCTTTTGTGCTTTTCATCTACGATATATTTCAATTATTTTATTCAAATCCATTAATTTGTTTCCATTATTTTGTTCAATAACAACTACAATGTGTTATTATACAATAATTTTAATTTATTTTCATTGTTTAATAAATTCAGTTAAATCCTACATTGTTGGATACCTTTTCCCAAATTAGCATTTGTGCCATATAACAACACTTACTTATATAAAAAGTGCAGTTAACATGATAATTTCATTCAATAAAATACATGTTATTTTTAAGTGTTTAAAACATCTGAGTGTAAACTAAATTCCTGTAATGAAGCTGAGAAGTTCATTAGCTTATTAAATTCATTCTGAATATTTCTTTTACCCAATATCATGTTGCTATCTGTCAAAATTTTTTAATTCTTACAGAAAGATTTTTGCAGCAAGTAATTAAAGTAAATGTGTATTTACAGTTTTATATACTTACGGCATATAATATCTAATGTGCAAGACGTTAACAAAGGCACAATATCAACCCAAGGTTCTTTGGTGATATCTTGTAATTTGGAAACAAGAACGCTGGATTGTTCTTGGAAAACGGGAATGAAGTCTTCCAATATCGTAAAGTGAAACGCTGGTGTCAGTAGCTTTCGACGATGTCGCCATTTTTCTGACGGGCTGAAAAATTTTAACTGTGTACTAAATATGATAAATAAAATGTCTAATTCTCATATATATTTTGTATATTAAAGCAAAAATTAAAAAATTTCTCAGAGTCCTTTTTAGAAAGTCTGTTAAAAACTTTGCGAACTATAAAAAAATTCAATGCCGGAAAAAATTATAATTGTTGGTTAAGAAAAACAATTTTTTTCAAATTGTTTCAAATAAGCTATCATTATTACTGCATTATAAAAACGCTGAATAACAATTATGTTGGTTTTAAATCATAACATATAATATGTGGTTATGAATGTATATATGTTTATATGTATGTGGGTGTTATGTATATAGATATATTTTACATCTAACGATCTGATACTTAATTCTCATTTACGCTTAATTATTATTAAATACATTGAGGCGGCTTTACCAACCTTGTGAGGAGTCCAGTACCCAGCCATGGATGCAGTAATTTGTATTCTGCGCTTTTTTCAATCAATGTTGAATTGCTCAATATGACCTAAGATGCATTAATCTGTTAGTCATAAAAATCACAATACTAGAAAAATGTGATATATAAGTAAAATATGATAGCATAATTGTAAAGTATTTAAATAAACGTTTAATAAATTATTATGTAGATAATTTGATTGTAAACTAATAAATTGATTCTTAAATGGTATTTTCATACGCATAATATTAAGATCATTTTCAAGATTATATATCTTTAATACTACTACACTTATATAATTTTGTAAACGTGGAACATAAAATAAGCTTAATTCTAAAAAATAGTATTCATTAATTTATTATAGATCACGAACCAGTTTAAAATAAAATCATGAAATAAATACAAGAATACTTACTCAATCTTACATGCTAAATTCATATTTTTAATTGGTACAAAAAAAAAGGAAATGTAGTGCTGACGAACAGTTTTTCAGTAAGCGCTAACGGATTGATGAATATTATAATAAAAATAGAAATCACAGGATCATTTAGAGATGAAATTTTAAATAAGATAAAAGCTTTTAACATACAGACAATCCATGCTATAAAAGAAGAAAATAGGGTAATAAAGATATAGACATATTAGCATGCCCCAATATTCACACTATTAAAAAGGATTCTGTTAATGCAATTAGCAATGCAATGCTGTTAGCCAATTTACTTGTTCCTTACAAAGCATCATGTATTCAGTGGCTATTACCTATTCTGACGTAGTTGACAATCAATGTTTTATTGATCTCACGTGTCTCCATTCCATCACAATGCAATCCAACTAAGTGAAAAACAATCCAGTTTATGGAATCAGGATCAAAATTAGTGTTAACAGTTGCTTCGCAATGGCGCGGAAAGGGGATGATATCAATAGTGCTATTTATGAATGTGTATGAACATTATTGCAGCAATATGTGTCTGCTTGGAGAACAAAGAGACATCTCTTTTGCTTATAGATCATCCAAAATTGTCCAGAGTATCGATCTAATATCCAGAAACATATAGCCATAAGAACATTATATAATATATATATGGTGAGACAAGTTGTCGTGTTTGTGAAACACCTCTTGTTAATTGATTCCAACTTTGCCTTATTATCAGAATGGTAGGATGCGCTGCTTTACATGCTAACTGACCAGAAAGTATCATTTCAGAAATCCTCTCTCTTTCGAACTTGGACAACTTCTGATGTTTGCTTTGAAAACTGTGAAAGGGTATCTCTGATAATAAAAGCGTCTGTTTGGAACAGATAAACTGCATATAAAGTACCTAATGGCTTTTGGATAAAAATCAATTCAATGTGCTGGACCGAAGAAATGTGCAACCAAGCTATATTCTTAAGCATTTGCTTGAATCAAACATGACAAATTTTTAGTTTCTAAATTACAAATTAAATTTTAGTGCAATAAGTAATGTTGATAGAGATAGGGGTAAGAATCTAGAAACCTGCACCTTTGTACCAAATTCATCTCCAGGATGCTATGTCTTTAATGAACATAATAATGAATGCCCTAGTTAGTTTTCATGGAAAACGATATTACGCCAAAATCAATCACTAGATGCCAAATAGCCAAGTATAAACAAAACGGTTGTTGAAATTTGTTGTCATTGTAAAACCCTATTTGGCCGAAATTCAAAACCAAAATTACTATTACGACAATATTACTAGACAAATAGCTATTACGTAAAATTTTATTTCTTAAATTGCTTTTACGCCAGATTTGCTTTATCGGTAAGTATTATCACTATTCTGGCAAAATTTTATTCCTGAAATGCGTTTTCGCCAAAATTTATCGCTTTATAGCCAAATTCTTTCAATACGAAATTTTAGTTTTAAAAATGCTTTTACGCCAATAATTATTGTTTAATTGCACAAATTTTATCTCTAATTTTTTTTTTTTTTTTTTTTTTTTTTTTTGTCATTTTTATTCTTAAAATGCATTTTTGCCAAATAACGCTTTAAAACCAAATTTGAGCACTATTATTCTCAAAAATTTATGTTTAAATTGCCTTTTTAAGTCAAGTTATAACGCTTTGTAGCCAAAATTTTATTATTTAAAATTTACTATTTACTATTTTGACAAAATTTAATAATTTGCTTTACGTCAGATATTAAGATGTATCGCTTAAAAAAGACATATCATAATTTTGCCAAAGTTTTATTAATAAATTGCTTTAACGCCAAATTATAATGGTGAATTATGTTTTGATAACTCACAAAAATGTTTTCAGTTTAACAACGATAAAAACTGCTATTATGCCAAAAGTATTCACCAGTACGTCATTTTTTTTCCTATTATGTCAAAAAATATTTCATTTGGTTTACAATGCCAAATTCGAATGTTAAAGCAATATTAATAAAAAAGAAGAAACCAGATAATAACTTACATTACAAAATTTAATTCGTTCCAGCGGACTTCTTCGAACTTGAATTAACGTTCTAAAATAAAATAGTTAAATTTTTCCGCAAAAATTCAAATAACGGTTGCCACAAAACCTTAACTACGTTAACATCACTAAAAAGAAATTGATTATTTGATTATTATTATCAAATGTAAATTAGTCATAAAATTAAAAAAAACCGTTTTATTGTTTGTTTCGGATTTTCAAGAGTGGCAACCTCATAAAAAATTGTTTATATTCTGTAAAATTGGCGACATAAGGCCTATATATGTTATAAGAAAAAATCTCGGAATAATTTATCGGGATAATTATTTAAATGAATATATATTTATATTCTTATTTACTAAAAATAAAAATCCTGCAAATAACAATCACAATATTAATAAATAGTCATTATATTGTTCGGAAAAGGAAGTTATGAATAACTCTAATTATAATATTGTAACCCTATTGGAACTTTGCAAACATTGGCGCAATATTGTGGGTTGTAAGATTGGCGACATTCTCAGGGATACAGTATTCTAGATTTCAACTCAGATAGTAATTTCTTATGTTATGTGAGTTTACCTGAAGTGAATGCGAAAAGGAGAAGTTATGCTATCTGAAGTGAGAAACTTGTAACCAACTATTAAATTCCAAATATAGAGCAATTTCACAATAAAAAAATTTTTTCTCTCAAATATCTTACGTTATTAACAATTTTGAGTATTTCATATTTTGAATGCTGACTACAAATACTGATGCCAATGAGCGAAGTCTATAAGTATGATTCTTAGAATTTGTTATAAAATACACTGGTGGACAAAATTAAGAGATGGAAGACATTTTCCCAAATATCTCAAAAAATACTGAATATAAATAAATGAAATTTGGTATGGATATAGCTTATTCCATGCAAAACAAAAATGAAGAAAGTATGCAAAAAAATGAAAGTTTCATTCACTGGCATGACCTATTGCCAATAAATCCGATGTAGTCTGTACTTAAGGATAAAAGATGACAATAAAAGTGACGCTTGTACAGTGGTGTTGCCTCTAATATGGTGTATGGTCACCCCTGACAGACAGGCAGCATGCACAACGAGTATGCATGCTGTTAATATGGGCTTGTGGAAGACCCTCCCATTCTTCCACCAGAGCAATTTTGAGCAGTGACCATATTTGGCAATCAACTGTCCAGGTTTTGTGCGGTATTTTTAGAGAAATGTGCGAAAATGCTTTCCATCTCTTAATTTTGGCCACCAGTGTACGTAAGACTGTTCATTTGCTGTAAAGATTTTACCTCATTACTCACCTCGACTGTTTCCGGCCTTTTAAAAACAACTCCAGGCGTTATGCCTGAAGTTATTACAAATATCTTCTCTTTCAATGCAACAACTGCACCACATAGACTTTGAATTTGTACTGTAATACAAGCAATTACATGATTAAAGTAATTTTAATATACCTAACAAATTTGAACTGCGTTTGCGTAAATAATAGATACATTTTACTTAAAATTTTCAGTACATAATATTTTCAAACTCTAAATTATTGGAGTTCTTACCATATCCTAACATTGTGTTGTAATATATGTCGATATTACCATCACAATCCAACACCGTTGCTTATTTTTATGTGGATATATTTTCAAAGTTTAAAATTTCTCATCGAGGAAAATTCCATCAACTATTGCCCTAAAATTCCACCAATCCTGGTTCGTCAGGCAGATGACCTAAAAGACCAATTAAAAAACATCAACAATTTTTTCCTAACGCCAAAATTACTTTATCTGGAGAACTACTCAAAATTTTTCCCGTTGATGCTTATGCTCATCGCAATATCACTACATTCCTTAAAAATTCAAAAATGGAATTCTTTATAATCACCCCAGAAATGATCGTCCACTAAAAGCCGTCATCAAGGGGCTACCCAAAAATACAGATGTCAAAGAATTTCGAAGAAGCTCTTATTGAGCTTAATTTCACAAATGTGAAAGTCAAGCAGCTTCCAAATTTGAAAACAAAGGCCCCCATTTCTGTCTGGCAAGTCACATTCAATAAAACCGAACATAATGAGGAAATTTTTGAAATAACCAAGCTTCTCAACTTAACTATTAAAATTGAAAAATTTAATAGACGACCTGGCAGTACCCAGTGCTATAATTGTAACCAGTTCCACCATAGCTCAGCAAATTGTTATAGTACTCCTCGACGCCTTAAATGTGAAAGAGACCACAATATAAAAGAATGTCCTATTACCGAGAGATTAGAAAATCCAACATGCATCAATTGCGGCCAGATCGGCCATCTAGCAGCTTGGAGAGGCTGCTCTAAATTTCCAAAACCTAAAATAGCCCCTCAATATCCCGCTAATCATAGAAATATTTATGCTACTCGAAATGTCTCTCCTAACGTATCATTTGCAAATATCGTTTCGGGCAACTTCACTTCTCAAAATTCTCCTCCTAAAATTAATTCTTCACAAAACACTCCTAACGATTCTAATAATCCAGAAATCTTCCAATTATTATATATCTTAAAAGAATTTGTATAACTATTTTCCAAAGATGACATACATTCCATGTACAATGATCTGTAAAACTCTCAACACAAAGAAGATAAATTATTTGTTATTCTACATGGATTTTCCAAATTTTTTCAAAACAGTAATCAATGTCTGTTCCCTTTTCCGGACAAAAAAATTTGTTACTGGAATGCAATGCAATCATCTCTAAGCTCTCCGATTTCAAACACTTTATTTCTTTTCATGATCCAGATATCATTCTTCTCCAAGAAACCGTTCTAAAACCTTCTCAAAATTTTTACCTTACTAATTATAACGTTTATAGAAACGTTGGACCACAAATCCCCTGTCTATGGCGCCACTTCCGTACTCATAAAGAATTCCATCCCGCATCACGAAATACCCATTGCTTCTCTCAACGGCATTAAATCCACCATAATAGCCGTCAAATTCTCTAACATTCTTCCTACTACTATAGCTTCCATCTACGTTCCTTGCCGTATCACTGCACATGATCTCACCTCTGATTTTCAACTCTCCTCACAATTAATAGCAGTTCCATTCTCTGTGGAGATTTTAATGTCAGATGGGGCTGTCAGCACAATAATTACTCAGGCACTTCACTCTACAATTATTCGGTTAATACTGGTTTTGAAATTATAGCTCCTTCTACTCCTACCAGAAATGGCTTTAAATCTTCCTACCCCATTGGCCTTACTATTCTTAACAACTTCCCTTATAACTACAATACTTCTTCCTTATCGGAGCTCTCTTCTGATCATAACCCCATTCTCTCATCTGCAATATATCTGTAGCGACACCTATTGATGGAAAATGGAGTACAAATTTAACTACTTCTACTTTCACTGTTAAGAAGGGAATTTTCCCGCTAGAATGAAAAAACAGAACGTAGTTGGCGTTAGAAATGGAATAAAGATGTTGTAAATGTGAAAATTGATTATCGTCTTTTTTGCCGTCTGGATTTTAATAACACCGCGCAACCTTTACAAAGTCGCCACATACTTGGTGACCTGGACGTGATCAAAAATATAATTCATCCATGTCCATTTTAAAAATTAACTTGATTTATTGTATGTAAATGTTTATATGTAATTGTATTTATAATTATTTTGTGCAACTTAAATTTGTATCAATGTGTATTTGTTCACTATTATTTCTGTAGATATATTAATTCTTCTACCATTTTTAAAGTAACGTAACTTTGTTACTGGTAGGGGAGTGGTGTAGCGACACCTATTGATGGAAAATGGAGTACAAATTTAACAACTTCTACTTTCACTGTTAAGAAGGAAATTTTCCCGCTAGAATGAAAACAGAACGTAGTTGGCGTTAGAAATGGAATAATGATGTTGTAATTGTGAAAATTGATTATCGTCTTTTTTTTTTTTGCCGTATGGATTTTAATAACACTGCGCAACCTTTACAAAGCCGCTACATATCCTTTGCTTCCCTCAAAACTCATCAGAAAGTTTCTAGTAATTGGAAAATCTTCAAATCAACCCTCTCTGAAAATACTCCATTTCTCCCTCCTACCATTAATAATAACGATGACATTGATACAGAAATAAAAAAATCTCACTAAAACATCCTCCATACTTACAATTCAGCCTCTAAAACTACTACCAACAAACATTCCTACTTTCTCCCCCGTCATATCAAACAACTAATCACCAACCGTAATAGCGCCAGGAAAATTGGCAAATTTATCGAGATCCTTACTCCAAGCAACTTTACAATGAAGCACAAAGCAACTTACGCAAAGAGATTAAAATATTCAATCAACTTTCCTGGACCTCTGGGCTTTCCGCATTAAACACCGAAGACTCCTCTCTCTGGAATACAGCAAAACGCTTTAAAAATAAAAGATCTAATATTCTTGCCATACACTCAAATGATCCTCCTACTAACGCTGCTTATACTAACTCTCAAAAAGCTGAAATGCTTGATAACTCCTACCAAAATCAATTTTCTGAGAATAATCTCTGATCCTGACACTGAAACCTTTGTATCAGTTACTCTCTCTTACTTCTCAAATTTGCCTCGCCCGACCACTTATTACTCCACCAAAACTTCTGAAATTACTAACTATATCAAAAAATACTAAAATCAAAAAAGCACCGGGCACTGACACCATCACTAATAAAATGTTGAAAAAATCTTCCAACTTCCTCTGTCCTTCTACTCACACACATAATTATTAGCATCTTTCATTCTTGCATACTTCCCCTCAAAGTGGAAATCTGCTAGAATTCTCCCACCCGGTAATGACCCTACAAACCCTACAAACTACCGACCTATCTCTCTCCTTCCGACGCTTAGCAAACTCATGGAAAAAATCATCTTAGACAATTATTTAGAATACACTGAAATTAACAAATTATGGCCCCTCATAAATTTGACTTTCAGAAAATTTATCTACAACTTACCAGCTCCTACGAGTTACTGAAATGATCACGCATGGATACTCCATCAAAAGGTTGCAAGGGAATTATCTTCTTAAATATTGTCAAAGCCTTTGACAGGGTTTGGATCAATGGTCTTATCTACAAACTCATTCACTACGACTATCCTCCTCACCTAATTAAACTGATCCACTCTTTTCTTACTAATCGCACTTTTATCGTCTGTGTTAATAACTCTGATTCCTCCATTAGACCCCTGGAATCCCGCAAGACTCTGATCCTGCTCCACACCTCTTCGCTCTCTATATGAACGATATACCGCAAACACCAAACACTGCACTTAGCCTTTATGCTGATAACACAGACATTATTTCACAACACCGTAACACAAATTTCTCATTAAACATCTCCAAAATTACATTCATCTCCTTGAATTTTGGTTAATCAAATGGAAAATTAAACTAAATATTAATAAAACTGAAGCTGTCTTTTCTCAAACAAACATGCCCCTTCTCAAATCATTTCTATCTCTGGAGAAAATGTTGTTTCAAACAAGCAAAATATCTCGGTGTCATTTTAGACAAAAACTTAGTTATCACTCTCACATTCTTGCTATTAGCGAAAAATTTAATGAACTTATTCGAATCCTTTTATTCTTTAATCTGCAGTAACTCTCCCACTACCATTGAAATAAAACTTCTTCTCCATAAAATATACATGCGGCCTCTACTAACTTATGCTAGTCCGTCTGGGGATCAGCCTCTAAATCAAATATTAAAATAATCAGTGCTCTTCAAAAACAAAACCCTTTGCACGATTACCAACGCTCCGTGGTTCTTTCGGAAACGCCGATATTCATCACTCACTCAGTATTCAAAAAGCTCCCTAAGTTCATTCATAAACTTTTGCAAACTTGTATTCTAACTTGTCTAACATCCATTCTGGGATCTTGGCTAATGACTCTTGTACTCTGCAATCATTGCCTCGATTACGGTTTTAATGTCAGCTGAATTTTTCTTTCACTTCCGCGTCTCATTTTCTACTCGCTGTAATTATTTTATTCTCTTTTTGGATTTTGCTTTTATACTTTTTTTTTTTTTTATTTTTCTATTTTATTATCAATATTTCTTTCTTTTAAGAACTTAACTTTTATTTTTTATTTAATTACTTATATTTATATATATATATACTAGCAGACCCGGTCACGCGTTGCTGTGGCTTTCTTGTATTTCGTTCAATTATTCCATACTATAATTGGTATTGTTAAGGAAGTGATTGGTAAAGAATGATGAAAAGTTCAAATTAAGCTTCAACGAATAGAAAACGTTTAATTTTTATTAATTTATTGAATGAAATAGATAATGTTGATTTTTAACACTGTTTTATAATTATTGTACCTAATTTAATTTTAATAATCATTACTTTCATTTATCTAGAAACTAAGCGATGAACAATATTTCTTGTTAGTCTGTCTTTCGTCAAAATAAATAAATTCTTTCAATAATTTAATAAGTTGGTTATGATTTTCTAAAAGATTTTCCAACAATTCTAGAATAGCTCTTTGTACTTGCTTGTTCGATAAAAATTATACTGACATCGAGTTGTCACACGTTCTTCAGAACTGCTCATAAAATCAATTTGAAGAAATTTTGGCTCTTCGTTAGGTATTGGCATCAACAACCTGATCTTATGGTACACCTGACCTTGTATTTTTAATGTATTTTCAAAATTACGTCCATCGAATGAGAATTCGCAAAATCTCTCAAGTTGGAACAAAACACAAATTTAAGGAAAAAATTAAAATCGGATTGTTAGTTTCAGAGTTTATCCCGAACAAACATCGTGACACGGGAATTATATATAATAGATTTTATACACATAATCTTTTGTTTATGTGCTCCATTTACTTTTGGGCAAATTTCCTTTTAGTCTACCTTGCTGCTGTTCATGCATTGTATTTGCTCCTCTTCTAAAATTTTTCCAAGGTAGAAGCTCTCGGCTGCCACCAATTCAAATCATCATCATCATCCAAATACAAGAAAGGAATCGCACACATAAAGAACAGTTTCCTTTTTTCTACTTTTTTGCTGTTTCATGCACTGTATAATTTCTCCTCATCTGAAATTTTTCCAGGATAGTAGCCTGTGGCTGTCACCATGCTAAATCATCATCTTCGCCAATGCTCAAGAAAGAAATCGCCACCACAAAGAACAATTTTCTTTTTTTTCTACTTTGCTGCTGTCTCATGCACTGCATTTTTCTCCTCATCTGATGTTTTTCCCTGATAGAGGCTATCTTGTAGCCAAGGAGCTTCGTTAAATACAAATTTGTTGTGTGTGAGTTTGAAATTGCCTGATGTTAAAAGCTGCTAACTTCTGAGCTTCATTATCATTATTACTCACGCCACTATCACACCATTCAGTTACTTTCGTGTTATCTCACTAGGATTAAGGAGTTTCCGTTAAACTTACGCTGTTAATTCAACATTTAATTTAGAATATTTGTTTGTTTCTGCCTGTAATCAATTTTGGAAAATATCGTATCATTTTTCCTCTTGTTGGTTGTTCCTTCTTTTTCCTGTTAAAAAAGCGTACCAACATGTATCTTTACCATGCTTTTGTAAGCCAATAATTTTCTTTGCTACTGTTTTACGTGAGTGTCGATTTGGCGTATCACAACAATAAAAAGATTATGTGCTTTTTGTAAAGATTATGTAAATTATGTGCTTTCAAAAATATAAAAGCAGCACTGTTGATATGTTGATACTTCTTTAAATAACACGTTGTTGTAATTATTAAGCTATGTGAGAAATTTTGCATTGAATTTCATGAAATTAATAATTTGCAATATATGTAAATGAGGAATTTTTAATAAATTAAATTAATTAATTTTTTGTACATTACTAATAGAAATAACAAACACCTACATATTTTTTGGTTGCGTTTTGTTATAATTAAATGCCCCTTCTAATCAACTTAAATTATGCTTACTACACAGACTCCTTATGGATAGCGTGTTGGGTGTTAGGTAAGTGGACTCGCATCCAAACCTGGATAAGGACAATAAATCGTTAAGTCGGAAAATCCGTCCTCATATGCCAACCGTAATAGAAATATGAAAATGCTCTGTGATGTTACAATGTATAAATTTTAGCAAGCCGGTAACTTGCGGATAACACTGAATCTGCTGCAAATAGGTCAATTTAGTAACGAGAGATTTTAAATCAGAACACTTGACATTTTAAAACAACAATAACATTTACATTTATATAGTGACCATTATTAAAGTAAATTATAATACAATATTTTTTAACAGAGTACGCTTATTGAAAAAAGCATTTACTCAAATGATTCTTCTTTGATATGTAGTAATTAATTATAGATAATCAAGAAATAAAGTGAATCATTACTTACAGCACAGCCAAGGACTTTCGGGGCGACTTTGCCTGTACAAACTCCAAAATGCCGAAAAGAAAAACAGTATTTGATTGCATTTGGGTTTTCCATATCACACGGTTGGAAAAATGCATGACTGCGAAAAGAAATTTACCGTTTCTCTCACTAATAAACACGTAACGCAAAAAAACAAAATAACTGCTATAGCTGTCAGAAAGTTTGAACATTCCATCTTTTACTGAAGCAATTCTAACTATACCTGATTTTCACTCGATTCAAAACTGAGAGTTCGAAATGGTTTAATAAGAACTTTATTCTTTTTTTATGAAGGAAGTAGCTTACATCATTCATGTTACAATGTTAATATTTCAAATAATGAATATCACATGTCAAGGAATATTTTCGAATTTCGGGAAAAAATTTTTTTAAATGTACTTCGTTAAAGACATTTTACGAATTACGTTATTTTTACCTATAATTTAAGGTCTGAAACAATGAATAATTAATTTTAAATTACGATACGGTAAAATATTTTTTTATGGTTTTTTTTCCTATATCTCCAGTTATATAAATTTCTACTTCGAACTTTCTAATTCTATAAATTGTAGTATGGTTAGTATTCAATTTTCGTTATACGTTTAAATTAGTGATGCCTCAAATTAAAATTTTACAAGGAATAAATCTATTAAATATTCATTAAGACTTTAATTGGATTTAAATGAAACCTAATCTAAATCAAAAGGTAGGTTATTACATTGTTAAGGACTTTTCAGAAACAGACAAATTGATTTCAAAATTTAATTTTTTTGAACTCTTATTTATTACATAACCATCTGATATGGTAAAAGGATGCTCCATTCTTTATTCAGATCTCAGAATATATTATACGAGATTATTAT
>BPLQ01013375.1:0-41742 GCA_021605075.1 Caerostris darwini | reverse complement strand
TGCAGCATTTTGAAAGTGGGACTTTAATTATAATCATCCTATATATATATATAATATATATATAATATATATACATATATATATATATATAATATATATAATATATATATATATATATATATATATATATATATATATAATATATATATAATATATGCTACATATGTATATACTATATATATATATATATATATATATATATATATATATATATATATAATGAATGAAATTTGAAATCGTTTTTATGCTTGGCTGCTCTAAATATAGTCAGTCAAATACAGAACAATTGTTAAATTATTGAAATATCATGCACTAAATTAAATTCTTTATTTTAATTCCACTCTAACGAAATAATATTGACGTAGATAAAATAAATAATAAATAAAAGGAAACCTTTTTTTCTGCATCACCTGTATGTCTAGTTGTTGTTGAAACTAATTCTACGCATCTTTATTTGAAAGAGACCAAAATGTTATCATTATCAAAAGGAAGTAAAGCAATATTTTTTCCGGTGTAAAAGAGTAAAAAATATAAATTGGTTAAAACTGTCGGATTTTTTTAAAGTAAATTGCGAGGCTATTTATTACAGATTTCTTTCTAATCAAATCTGCCACTTAAACAAAGACGTGACAAGAATATTAAAATATATTACACTTTTGCTACTAGTTTCACGCATTGGCTTTTAGTTTTTATACGTGATTTGATTACTACATAGATGATTAAATTGTACTAAGTGTTGACCTTTTATATTTAAAATACTTTCAGAAAACGTATCAAGTAGTTTAAAGAAATTTTCCTATAAAATATGTATCTATTATTATTCGAATATTTACGAGATTGCAGATTTCAAGATATTTAACTGAGAGAGATTTATAAAAATTTTCAAATGATAATTTTTGCTTGATCTTGACGCTACTAAGCTATTAGGTGTGTAAAAATTACTTAAAAATTAAAATAGTAGAATCCATTTTTTAAATTAAAATAAAAAAATAATTAAATAAATATGTTTCATAAACTTGATTTTTAGTTATATTTTAAAAAAAATTGAAAATTAAGTCTCTGAAAATTTAAATAATGAACAATGAGGCTCAATGTTATGCTTTGGTTAAATGAAATGATTTTTAGTGTTACTGTTTTTACATTCAGTACTTCCTCATATGCACTGCAAGAGCGCCCCTATGACGTTCAGGTGAACCAATCAGTAGGCTTCGAGACTCTCATCAGAGAGGAAGTACAGTGCGACCGTCTCTGCCGCTGAGAAACGTAGTACGCAGTTTAGTTATGTAGTTTAGTACATCACAATCACTTGTTTCTGTTGAGAAACGTTTAGCTTACAATCTCTCATCCCGAGATGAAATATATTTAAGACAACCTGCGTATAAGTTGATCTACAGACTCTCACCCGAAGAAGCAGTATATTCCGCGGGTATATATTATCTCTCCGATGAGGAATATCTCCGGTATCCTCTCGATACTTAGGTTATCCCTTCGGTAAGCCTAAGTATTGAGTTTTCGGATTAGAAGTGGTATCCTTTCACGAATCTAGAATTATCCATCATTAAATGTGTTAAATATTGTATACCTTTAATTGTATGTGTCTTATGTCTGCACTAGTCTGAGTTTGCGAGTTTTCTGTGAGTTTTCAAACAGGTGCCTCAAGTCTCAATCCAACCACACCCAGTTACAATCCAGATGCACAACCGACGACACGACACGTTGTGATTTGTCTATTTCCTTTTTATTTTCAAAAATCATATAATTGTTAAATTTTGTTTTTTTTTCAGATTTCAGATTTTGAAAGTGAGCTGAAAATATGTAACAAATTTCAGCAAATCATGTAACAGATCCATTAATAAAAAAGAAAACACTTAAATATAATAAATGAATATTTTTTTTAAATTTGTTTAAAACTAGAGACAATTTTTTTCCAATAATGTATTAATCTGGATGCAGCATCCAAGTATATGTTATTTTATATTTACCTAACACAGAACACAAGTCCTCAATTAGTTAGCTATTCTTGTAGCATAAAAATGATTAGACAATTGATTTCTGTTTTCATTTTTTTTAAAATACTCAATCCTAAAAAATATTTGTAGTATATATGTTGAACAAAATAGGCTTGGGCATATTATCCTATTTGCATTGTAAGCATATATATTTCCTGGCCATTATCACCCAAGAGCGTATTATATGCACATTAGTGCTAAGTGGCGATTACGAATAGATTAAAATATTTTTCCTGGCAAAAGCAATTCTAAAAACTGAAAAAGTTGAAGATTTTCATTCGAATAGTAATGAAGAAGTAAACAGACCTACAAAATCTAATAATAATCAAAAATAGCCCAACAAAGAACTATATGATCATTTTGAAAAGTTACTTTATTTTCAAAACTATTTATAGATATAGAGCATTTCACGTCTTAAGGTAAAAATTAGCAGAAAAAAATAAACCAAAAATAAAAGCATCAGCAACACGAAAAATTACATCACGACCATCAAGATTTATTCGCCACCATTTTCTGATACTCATTGAAACAACTTCATCACGAAAAGCTCATTAACGTTGTGTAATTCGTTTAACACACAAGAAAGAGAAAAGATTCATTTTATCAGTGTGTTAACTGCCTTGTGCAACACTATATATGTTCAACATTTCAAGTACTATCATGCGGTGCAAAACTATTTAACTAAATTTCACAAATTATTTTCTATGTATAACTTTATGGAACTAAAGCAAATTATAATTCCTTTGTGAACACCATTTTGGCTTTTGCTTATCCTTTTGAAATATCAAAATGTTTGGTGATCTAGGTGATATAGGACATATACATATTGGTGATATAGGAAAATTTTTCATTTTTTCGACTGATGCAAAAATGGTTTAATATATTATCTGGTAGTAATCTATTTTATTCTGAGCAATTTTAAAGTGGAACATATTTTTTGGCAAAACATTAAAATATGCGATGAATTTTTACACCAAATGTTCAACGATAAATCAAAAAAAGAAATATTAAATATATAAAACTGTTTTGTACAATATTAAATATATAAAATTGTTTTGTACAATATTAAAAATTTAAATTTCTTTTATTAAACTAGAATGTATTATATATATTATGTTATATAATATATATATATATATTGTGAAGCGAGATATATAACGAAGCTGGTCACAGCTTGAGTATCATAGTTCTACAATTGGTTTCGTTTGTAGATCTACGGTCATTTTGTGTACACTTTGGGCTAATTAGACCAGGACAGGCAGTTTAACGTGGATTCCGAACCACTCACAAACAGACACGCAACACCAGGATTCGAATCTGAAAACTGTGGTACCGAAGACCGGAGCGTTAGCCTATTGGACATCAGGTCTACAATAATGCACAGACAGATCTACTACAGTCATGCAAATGAAGTCGTTCAAATATATGCCAGGAGTAGCTATTGGAGTTATAAATGGACAACCTTGGTCTTTTCATAACATTTGATTGAAATTTGACAAAGTGTTCTTCTTCTTGATCAAAAGTTATTTTATGTATTGTCTTATTTTAACTAATGAAATAAATATTATTCAAATTTTGTTAATGAATTTGAAATTAGCAGTGTACAATATACTGCACATGTAATTTTAATTTTTTAATTTTCTAAATAATAAATTAGTAACGGTTATTTTTTCCTTTAGTCGTTTTTATATTACCATTTTTACTGTCATTTCTACACCGACCAATTAGAATAATTAATTAGTTTATTTGAATCAAGAAAAATAAGTACAAAACAACAATACAATCTATGACGATTTCATATTGCTTCTATTGCAGATGTTACGACAGATGCACTTAGAAGGAAAAAACTGACAAGATCACTTCGCTCTGGAGATGTATTGAAAACGGCTAATTCTCGCCCTCTGCAATAAGAATAAGTCTTTTTTAAGTGCCCATAAATTTCAACTACCAGGTACGAAAGCAAAAAGGTGGGTAAACAGGTATGTCTAAGACATCAACAGAACTGGTTTAACATAAATGATAAGCCATATATAGTAGAAAATGAATACAGGGCGTGAGTGAACAAAACGTTTCTGTAACAGTTCACATTAATTTTTATATAAGGTCTAGAAAATTATATGGGTGTTTCAAGGAATTATTGCCTTCTATTGTAAAATAAAACTAAAATTAACGTTTTGATTCTCTTTTCAATAAGAAGATGTAATGTTTTTTTTTTTATGTTTAAATAACAGTGAAATGGTGCGACATTCTACAAAAGGCACCTTATGTATGTAGATGCTTGTGACTTGGATTTGTTTACATATTCTGGAAAGGTAATTTGGGTTCTATCGCTTACTTTTATTAAATATTGCTTAACTGAAATTTACTGTTACGTTACACTTTGTAATTTTTTTAAAATCTCGTTATTTTAAGAAGTATGTGTTGATTTTTGGCCATTTTATGACTGCATATTTGGCCACCATGACTGCTTATTTGGCAATTTTCTTTTCTTTTTTTTTTTTTTTTTTTAGAAGAGGGAAGGGATATCTTTCTACTCGCATTATAGCAGAACCGTACAATGTTCGTCGTTGGTTGTGCAGCTGGATCTGGGTGTGGTTGGGTTGAGACACAGGTTTCAGAACACACAGCTTTATTTATATAAGCACGAACACGGCACACATACAAGAATTAACATACAACATGTAACACATTTAAAGACATCTAATTAAAGATTCGTGGAAGGATTCCACTTTTAAGCCGAAAATCTTCTTATTTCTTCTCGGGATGAGAAACTGTAACTAACGGCAGCTCCGTACTTCCTCTCTGGTATGAGTCTCGAGGCCTACTGACCATTTCTTCTGAATGCCACAGGGGGAACTCTATAATAGGAGGGAGCACGATTACAGTATTTCATTTTGAAAAATTAAAGTAAACAGAAAATAAGGCTGGTTAAAAAATAAGACCTATAAAACCTGTACTAAAAATAGGGCCTATAATGCTATGCCTAAGAACTATTTAAAGCAGTCAAATGCATTTTTTCCAGCTGATATTTAAATTTCATTGTCTACAATCGCTAAAGCAAATTCATAACAGAATAATACCGATGCTATTGTATTGTGGCCAATTTGACGCTTAGATTAAATTAAAGTACTAGTTGTCGTGTCAATACGTATTTAGAAATATTTTTTGATTAAAGTAAAAATTTTTTGCAGCTGTTATATAATTCATGTGTTGCAGTAGGGGACTATATGCATGTCCTTTCTGCCCTTGGAACAGATCGGATTCGCATACGGTAAGGGCTAGTGATCATCAAATACATTCTTCCAAGGGACACATATAAAGTCTACCACCACAACACTATTATGTAATAATTACAAAAGAATTTTACCTTAATCAAAAAATATTTACAAACACATATTGACACGACATAATTCTTGCGTTATGCTAGGTGATTTCGACAACAAATATCCAGTTTAAGGTTTCTCATCTTAACAATAGTTCAAGAGGCTCGTCAATTGGATGCTTGATAGTAATTTAAGCGATATCAACATATCTTCCTGCATATTATTTATTCCTCTTCCTCTCTGATCATAATTTCTTTTTGTACATTCAGATCTATACGACTTCTTCTATTACTATTGTAATCAAGAAGAATTAAAAAAACTTTCAGTCAATTATATGGTCTAGAATAGGTAAATATATCAAAAATTACAACAATGCACGGGGAAAAAAAATTTAAATGCCTTAGGAGCTTATACATTTATTTCTACAATCTCAAAAACAAGATAACTTTTACAATATGTCCACAAGCTAAGTTATCAGGAAGAAGTTCCCAATGCAGCAAATTATAAAAAAAGAAACTAAAACGCTCATTTCAATCATGAATTCATGTCATGGAAAACAGCACCTTAACTTGGATTGAGATACTTGAGACACAGATTGGAGAACACACAGCTTTATTTACGCATGTACAAACACATATAATCAGAGACATACAGTATTTAACACATTTAAAGATATAATTCTATAGGGGAAGTTTTTGACAGTGCGTAGGAGCAAGTATGTTTACTCCTTTCTATTTATCCGATTTCAATTACCATAGTTAAAGTATTACTTTTTCTATCAACGAGTTAAAAAATTGCCATATGTTAAAGATCCACTACGGATTATTATGACAAATATTAGAAGCTCGATGGTATAGTAAAAATAGAGTGCAATTTTATTTGTATTGTCCTCCATTATTTTCATTTTCTGTGTGTAAGGCGATTGTTATTATAGTTGATTATAATAAATTTTCTAAATTGAAGCTTCAAAGTATCTTATTTATAATATCTTTATTTATTATACTTGGAGGTGCGACACTAGATCTACCTTCCCATGTGTACCCTGGTAACGTCCGAGGCGGCTAAAAGATCTACTATTGTCGGCATGCAGCAACGCTCCAAGAGTGACTTACAATGGAATGCGGGCTTCTTGTCCCAATCTAAGATAGTTGAGATTCAACATTCCCTGCTACGATGTTAAGATTTGCGGTGGACTATGATTGTTTGCCGAGCCATCTGCACTCCATTGCCATTTTTGATAACCCAAATTCCCCGCTCTGTGGGAAAGACGTGATCATGGATAGACACCACATAGCAGGATGACCAGCCTTGCTTGTGGATTTCGAGGTGAAAAGATATTGGAGCACTAGAACTTTGCTGATGAGACATTGACTTTTTCTCTTATTGTTGTAGTGTGTGTTTTAGACTGTTTTGATCCTGTAAGAGTTTGTCAATTTTTTTTCTCTCTTGCCATTGGAAACAAACGTAGTTTGTTTAGAACACTGTTTAGAACGTAGAAAACATGTTTTATAACGTAGGTAGTTATATAGATGTGGTAAAAATATTAGGTTCTTTTATAAATCTTTCTACTTGTTCGCTTAAAGAAGATAAATTTTTCAAGTTGCGCTGAGTAATTTTTTTTTCTTTAAAGGGATGTAGGTTAAATCCTACTAAAACAATTAAGTGTGCTTTTGAAGGATTTAACCTTAGAAGAAATTAACTTATTCAAGGATTAAAAATTAAATTTATTTCGTGAATATATTTTTCCACTGCAAAATTGCTTCGGTGACAATTTACTGTAGTTAACCATCAATTCTTTCTGTAAGATACGACACCTTTTGGTGCTATAAAGCTCCACCAATAAACAACCCTTACTGTCTTACTATGAAGCAGATCTAAATAGAAGTGAAACTAAACTGAAACGAATTAAATTAACACGCTGTTTCTATCAAAAGTGAATTGGAGAATTATAATTCCGCATGGGCCTGAATGGCCGAGTGGCTAGTGCTCTGGCGCTCGGTACCACAGGTTTCGGGTTCGAGTCTCGGCGGTGCCGCCATGGATGTTTGTAGTGGTTCGGAATCCACTTTAAACCGTAGGTCCAGGTCTAACACGATCATAGAGCGTTGTGGAGGGTGACATATTAAAAATAAGGAAAACTAACTGTTCATATGTATATATATATATAGTGATTAGGAGATTATAGTCCTTGTTGATTCACATCCCCATTTAATTCAGCATCATTTATAATTAAGCATCAGTAACGGCTGAAGAAGACTTTATAAGTATCTTATTTGCAAAATATTATCGAACTTTTATATCTGTACGTGTTTTAAATGTTGAATTTTTACCATTTGGTCCTGGCTTATTATCTGAAGCTTCTTCCAACTTTCTTGATGTTGTAATAAAATTCCTGGAGTATTTCAGTATTGAAGATACATAACTCAGAATGCTACACGTTACCAGCTTTAATTTTTCGTTCGGAAAATTTCTTTATGGAATTTGCATATTCAGTTTGTTCGCAACTTTATATAGAAGAACATGCAATGTATTCCTTTTTATTGATGAATTTGTTTTTAATAAAAATAGCTATTTCTATTAAAAACAAATTCATCAATAAAAATGAATACATCTTTTGGTGCTATAAAGCTCCACCAATAAAAAATCCTTACTGTTTTTCTATGAAGCTGATAGAAGTGAAACTAAACTGAAACGAATTAAATTAACACGCTGTTTCTATCAAAAGTGATTTGGAGAATTATAATTCAGCATCAGTATGGTTGAAGAACAGTTTATAAAAATCTTATTTGCAAATAAGATTGTATCTGAAATAATTGGCTGTTACCGTTTAATTAATGCAATTCCAGAAGTATTGCTCAAAGTGTTTCGAGATAAAATGAAAATGAATTTTGAAATCTCGGGTGAATATTCGGCATTGAACATCTTCTGCATCAACTATAAAACAAATCATTTGACTTCTAGAAGAATAATGACACAGACAAAGAAATTAATTAGAGATGCAATAATTTTACAAATCTCTGAAGAAGATTCAAAACAACTAGGTTGTACCTAACTCACAGTTAGTGATGCACTTTTATTTAAAACTTTTTGCGAATACCAAGATTGTTTTTCTTGCGGTGGTTTATGTGTTGAAAATTTCGACCTCAGTTTTGGAAATGAAGGATTCATTTTTTAAGTAATTGAAGAAATCTTCGAATATTTGAAAAACGAGAATTAAGAATTGAAGAATCAAGATTCAAAATAACCACGTTGCGCCAGACTCATAGTTGCTGATGCAGTTATCTCTACAACTTTTTGCGAATACAAAGATTGTTTTTATTTTGGCGATTTATGTATTGAAAATTTTGCTTTCAGTTTTGGAAGTCAAGGATTCAAAATTTCAGATTAATTAAAATTTAAGACCAGCTTGATGAATGCTTTTTTTAAATGCGTACTTTATTGTACAACTTTTAAGTTAACTGTTTTAAAAATAATTGATCCGGATATATTTTTCCAATAATTGAAGAAAGTTCTAAACAAGATTCAAAATAGGTTGCGCCAAACTCAGTTGCTGATGCACTTACAGTGGGCCACAAAATTGAGTATGCACCTTAGAAACTTATAGACTTTTTGCAATTACAAATTAAATATTGCTTTAAGATGATTGAATTTTTTACCTTATATACTTTAGTCTATGCTTTACCGTACTATACTTATAAAATTGTTACGTTTATTTATTTTTTACGAAAAAAATAAAAGATCTGAGACTAGAGGAAAAACAACACCACAAAAATAAGTATACACCTGTATTAATTTCCTTTTAACGTACAAATTAATATTTTGTTGCATAACCTTTTGCTTTAATTACAGCTTGTAATCTTCTGGACGTAGATTCTACTAGTATTTTAGTGGTTTCAACAGAAATTTTAGCCCATTCTTCTCTCAGAACCTTCTTGAGAACTTCCTTGCTTGTGATTTCGTGCTCATGTACAACTTTCTCTAATTGCGACCACACATTTTCGATGACATTTAGGTCTGGAGACTGGGCAGGAGTGTGTAATTGCTTCTTGCAATGGTACAGCAAGTATAACTGCATAATCTTCGCTGTATGCTTGGGGTCGTTGTCCTGCTGGAATATGAAGCTTGACCCAAGCCCCAACTCACTGGCACTTTTTTTCAAGTTATGATTTAAAATCCCCAAATATACATGTTTGTCCATAATACCATCAATAAAAGCAAGCTCTCCAACTCCTCCAGCCGACATACAACCCCAAACGAGGACAGATCCACCTCCGAACTTGACTGTCTTAATGGTGTTTTTAGGTGCCAGTGCTTTCCCAGCTTCTCTCCATATTTTAAATCGTCCATCGCTTCCGTAAAGATTAAACTTACTTTCATCAGAAAATATTACAGTGTTCCAGAAAGAAATAGGCTTTAAACGATGTTCTTTGGCAAAAATCACTCTCTTTTGTCTATTCACATACTTGATGAGTGGCTTTCGTATTGGTGTACGGCCATGAAACCCATATTGGTGAAGGGTATGTCGAATTGTTTCAACTGAGATCTTTTTCCCGATTGTAGAGGACATCGATAAAGCTAGTTTAGAGGCACTCAACCTCGGCTCGGATCTTTCTTTACTGAGTGAATGATCTTCCTCTTCGCTGTAGTACTCAGTATTTCTTTACGTCCTCTTCCAGGAATATTGGCCACAGATCCAGTTTTTTTATACTTCTGTAGTATTTTTCGGACACAACCATGAGTTACACCAATCAACGAAGCGATTTCTCGAAGAGATTTGCCCTCTTTCGACCATTTAACAACCAATAAACGCTCAGATTCAGTAGTTTCTCTACGTGAGCTCATTTTACGATTTTTAATGAGAAAAAATACTACTTAAAAGCGTTGAAGTGCAATAGCACGTGTTATAAGCAGCAGCTACTCCTGAAACTCTTTAAAGAAAATTTGAAACTAAAAAAAGTGGTGACATAATTTACAAATATAAGAAGTGTATACTCAATTTTGTGGCATGGTTTTCTATCTTTTCTTCGAATCGCTTAACTTTTTTCGTAATAAATAAGTTAACTATAGAATTGTGTTATAATAGAATGGTAAAGCAGAGGTTAAAGTATCTAGGATAAAAAAATTTATCTATTTAAATCAATATTTAATTTGTAATTGGAAGAAGTCTAAAAGTTTTAGAGGTGTATACTCAATTTTGTGGCTCACTGTGTCTCTAAAATTTTTGCGAATACTTAGATTGTTTTTATTTCGGCATATTTATGAAAATTTCGCCTTCCAATACCAGTTTTGGAAGTCAAGGATTCAAAATTTCGCATCGATTCAAAATTAAGACCAGCTTGATGAAATCTTTTGTCTGTTTTTTAACGTGTAATTTTTTGTACAACTTTTTAACTTTTAACTTAAATGTTGTTTTAAAAGTAATTGAACGAGATTCATTTTCCGATAACTTTTAATTCTTGTCGTCTTGATATCAGGAATGATGTATGATGATGTTAATTTTTTTCAAAACCTATTTGTATATCAAGAATTTAACTTTATTGGAAATTATATAATGCACATCTGTTTCTTTATTAATGTAATGTAATGTTATAGGTATAGTAATTATTTCTGTATAGGCAAAATTGAAAAAAATTGTTAGAGATTTTGAAAGACGAACAGAAAATTAAAAAAAAATGAACTGTTTCTTTAAAGGATTATAGAAGTATTTTTTTTTGTAAATAAAAGTTTTGAGTAAATTGCAGTTTTGGATGTAACTTTGTAGTTATTGATTCTTTCAAAATATGATTGTTATTGTTTATCGTTGTGTATTGTTTTAAATCACGATTTATCAAGGCAAATATTTCCGTTTATCCAAAAATTATATTTTTAGGTTTCGAAACCTGTTAGTTTAGTTATTTCAAACTCACGTGATACCAGACTTGCTTCAAAGTGCAGTACTGATGTCCAATTGGCTAACGCTCTGGCGTTTGGTACCATAGGCTTTAGGTTCGAATCCAGTCCATTTATTTTGATGCTTTTGTTAGGTTAAGAAGGAACTGAAAATACAACCATTTCCTCTGATGAACGTTATACCTGCACAATAAAGGTGTGGAGTTTGGTTTGTCGCTTTACGGTCATTTTGTGTACACTTTAGGTTAATTAGTCAGGGAACTACAGTTTAATGTGAATTATAAATCTTTAACAAACATCCATGCCTTTGCCAAGATTCGAGCCAGAAGCCTGTGATACCAACGGTCACAAGGCCATCAGTCCGATACCTGCCCACTGAAGTCTAGTATACGAGTTTATGTAGAATCACAATGATGCAAAGCTAATCCCCATTATTTTTTTAAATCATACTTCTACAACTTTTTGCGAATACCAAGACTGTTTTTCTTGCGGCCGTTTATGTGTTGAAAAATCGCTTTCAGTTTTGGAAGGCAAGGATTCAAAATTTCAGACTAATTAAAAATTAAGACCAGCTTGATGTGATGCATTTTTAAATGCGTAATTTATTGTACAATTTTTACGATGACTGTTGTTTTAAAAATAGTAGAACCGGATGCATTTTTCCAATAATTGAAGAAATCTGTAAAGAAGATTCAAAATAGGTTGCGCCAAACTCGCAGTTGGTGATGCACTTATCTCTAAAATTTTTGCGAATACTAAGATTGTTTTTATTTTGACGGTTTATGTAAATTTCGCCTTCAGTTTTGGAAGTCAAGGATTCAAAATTTCGCATTAATTCAAAATTAAGACCAGCTTGATGAAATTTTTTCCTTTTTTTAACGTGTAATTTTCTGTACAAGTTTTTAACTTAAATGTCGTTTTAAAAATTAATTGCACGAGATTCATTTTCCGATAACTTTTAATTCTTGTCTTCACATTACGAATGATGTATAGAATTAAATTTTTTCTATAACCTATTTGTATATGAAGAATTCAACAATTTAACTTTATTGGAAGTTATGTAATGCATAATACCTATTTCTGGGTTTTATAATGTAATGTTGTAGGTGTAGTAATTATTTCTTTATTTGTAGAATTGAAAAAAAATTGTTAGAGATTTTGAAAGACGAACAGAAAATTAAAAAAAAAAAAAAAAAAAAAAAACGAGCTGTTTCTTTAAAGAATTATATAAATATTTTTTTTGCAAATAATTTCATTGAGTAAATTGCAGTTTTGGCTGTAACGTTGTAGTTATTGATTCTTCCAAAATAAGCTTGTTATTGTTTATTGTTGTAAATTACAATTAATCATTGTAAATATTTCCGTTTATCCAAAAATTATTATGCAGTCCTGATGGCCAATTGGTAACGCTCTGGCCTTTGGTACCATAGGCTTCAGATTCGAATCCTGGCGGTGGCATGGATGTTTGTTACTGCTTCGGAATCCGCATTAAACTATAAGTCCCGGTCTAATTAGCCTAAAGTATGCACAAAAGGACAGTAGAGCGACAAACCAAACTGAAAGGGCAGTCAATTTATTTTGTTGCTTTTGTTAGGTTGATAAGGAACTGAAAATATAAGTTTCCTTTGATGAACCTTATAACCTTATACCTGCACAATGAGAGTGTGGGGTTCGGTTTGTCGCTCTACGGTCATTTTGGGTACACTTTAGGCGAATTAGACCGGGACCTACCGTTTAACGTGGATTCCGAACCACTAACAAATATACATGCCATCGCCAGAATTTGAACATGTAGCATGTGATACTAAAGCTCAATCTGCCCACTGAAGTCTAGTACACGAATTTATGTACAATCACAATGATGCCAAAGCTATCCCCCATTATTTTAAAACATAAGACTTCGTTATCGTAAATGATAGGTTATGTTATAAAAATATTAGCTTGTTCTCCGGCCTTATATTCATTATTTTTCATACTAGATTTGTAGATTTTCATATTCATTTGTAATTTAATGTAGATTTTGTGATCCATACCTGCATATCAATATATATACTAGATTAACTTCAACCATAAAAAAATTTCATTTTCGAGTCATATAAATGAAACCCGTGAAATGTACATTATTGATATTATTAGAATTACTTCTTCATCCGTTTCCATATTTAAGAACTGTTACAGTAATCATCCTACCTCCCCTCATCTGAAAATAGATCACCTATACACCGTCTCGATATTTTGATTTTATTTTACTGTATGATTTTTTTTCTATTGTTATTTGTTTACATGTTGTTTTTACACCTACAACGCATGCAGTATTCATATTCTTTGTTGGAAGCTGCCCCTTAACTGGCCAATTGGCTAGTGCTCTGGTCTATCGTACCACAAACACCCCTTTGGAATCATGGCGGGATGTTTGTGAGTGTTCGTAATCCACTTTAAACTGTAGGTCCCGGTCTGTTAAGCCTTCGTGTGCACAAGAGGACCGTAAGGACAAACCAAACCAATCTTTGTTGGAAATTGTTTTGGTGTGGGGGAAAAGCCTTTGATTTAGTTATCAGCCATAGAATTGGGAATAAGATGTTAAATTTTGAAATTAAATGTATTCAATTTGAGTAATACTGGTTTTTCTGCTTCTTTCTCTAAACATGTTGTTGTAAAAAGAAATTTCTTTTTGTAGTTTGGTTTGATATTATCAATGTTAGACATTCCATTTTTTAAAATATCGAATAAGAACGTTTCGATTTGAAATGCAAGTTTTGCTTTTTTATTGTCTTGCTTTTTTATTGTTTTTTGCTTTTTGTCTTTGTTGGAAGCTGCCTGCTGGCCAATTGGCTAGTGCTCTGGTCTATCGTACCACAAACACCCCTTTGGAATCATGGCGGGGATGTTTGTGAGTGGTTCGTAATCCACTTTAAACTGTAGGTCCCGGTCTGTTAAGCCTTCGTGTGCACAAGAGGACCGTAAAGCGACAAACCAAACCAATCTTTGTTGGAAATTGTTTTGGTGTGGGGGAAAAGCCTTTGATTTAGTTATCAGCCATAGAATTGGGAATAAGATGTTAAATTTTTGAAATTAAATGTATTCAATTTGAGTAATACTGGTTTTTCTGCTTCTTTTCTAAACATGTTGTTGTAAAAAGAAATTTCTTTTTTTGTAGTTTGGTTTGGATATTATCAATGCTAGACATTCCATTTTTTTTAAAATATCGAATAAGAACGTTTCTGATTTGAAATGCAAGTTTTGCTTTTTATTGTCGTTGATCTACATGCCTTTTTTTTGTCTACTAAAATATAAGACGATTCCGCTTAATATTTGTAATATTCAGTGGTAATAAAATAAACTTTATAATAATAGTTTTTGAGGCACCTGCTCAATGGTAAGAGAAAATAAAGTCATGTTTCACTGGGGCGCGTGATGCAGAATTTTGTTTTTCCTGAGACTTTCATAAAAATCTCTGGAAGAGCGGAGTGAGCTTAGTTTGGTTAGTCGCTCTATATTCATCTTGTGCACACGGGGCTAAACAGACCGGGACCTACAGTTTAACGTGTGGATCCCGAACCACTCGCAAACATCCATACCACCACCAGGATTCGAACCTTTAAGCCTGCGGTATCAAAGACCAGAGTGCATCCACTTGGCCACTGGGGCCGAGAGTGAGTGAGAGACATGGGTCTAAAATTTCCTGGGTTATTGGCATTATTCTTCTTTGGTATAAAAATAGTTTTGAAGGGCAAAAATGTCTTGAAATCAGAAGATATTTGCAAATTTAGACAGTTCAACATGTAGGTAGCTACAGAAATAAGCCAACGGTTATAAGTGGTTGCTACAAGAATGACGTTATCCGAAATTAGATACACTATCTGGAAGAAAGTGACGGACACCCCCTCGAAAAGTAGAAAATTCGACAATACAGTTGACACATGCGCAATAATAGGTATCACGTGTCCGCCATATCCTATAAATACTCTGTGGAGTCGACTAGAGTTGTTTTTGTCAAAGATGCCGCCACGGGAAGAGTTGTCTGAGTTCGAGAAAGGTGTGTTGGTTGGATTGCATCTTGCCAAGGTGTCAATCAGGGAGATATCCCGTCTCCGTAACTTCTCAAAATCAACTGTAGCACGTGTTGTGTGTCGCTACAAGACTGAGGGACACTGTCAGAACAAACCCCGAAGTGGACGACCTACAGTTCTCACCAGTAGGGACCGGCGGGTGCTCGGCAGGGAGATTCAAGTAACCGTCAAACATCCATGGATAACATCGCTAATGAGTTTAGACAAGCCACAGGTGTGGCCGTTTCGACCAAGACTCTTCGTATCGAGGCCCATAAGTTAGTTACACTGGACGTTCGGCGGCCCATAAGCCTTTGATTACGAAAACCAACCAGAAAGCGCTCCTTCGATGGGCTAAAGACCACCGTACTTGGACTCTGGATGACTGGAAACGCGTCCTTTGGAATGACGGGTCACGATTTACCCTTTTCCGTTCCGATGGACGTGTTTGGGTATGGCGTTTACCAGGAGAACGCCTTTTGCCCGAGTGTGTCGTCCCAACTGTAAAGTTTGGTGGATGAGGATTGATGGTATGGGCCTGTTTCTCCTGGTATGGCGCTGGCCCACTGGTGAAGGTTGATGGTGCGATGAATGCCGATAGATACTGTGATATTCTCGACAATCATATCCTTCCTACCTTGTGGGCAACGTACGGTATGGATGATTGCTGGTATCAAGACGACCACGCAACATGCCATGTTGCAAGGAGGACTCTTGATTGGTATGTGAACAACAACGTTAAACGCATGGAGTGGCCGGCGCAGAGCCTGATCTTAACCCAATTGAACATCTCTAGGAGACAATTGGACCGTCGGTTTGAGGGCCTGCACCCCACTCCCAAAAGCAAGCCTGAACTATGGAACTTCCTGTTAAACATTTGGAAGGAAATTCCTCTTGCCACTATGGCTAATTTAGTGGAAAGCATGCCCAAAGGGTTGCAGCTGTGATTGCAGCCAAAGCCTTACATCCCTATTAATTTTAATAAATATGGGTTTATGTCGTTATAGTGTCGGGTCCCGTTACTTTCTTCCACATAGTGTATAACTCACTGTATAAAGAGCAACTCAGCTCTACGCGCTGTGATTTGGTGTGGAGTAGTAGTAGTACTCTATGATTGAGGAAAGCGGAGGTGAATTTCATGTGTCAAGAAGACGATTCTCAATCTTCTTATCCAATAGAGATAAAGGAAATTGCATATATACTAAAAATGTAAGGTGCTAATTTGATATTTATGGCTGTATAATACACTCATGTCCATAAATTAAGGATAATTCAGAATCACACAGAAATTGAACTCTAAAATAAAATTTCACCTGTAGAATTATCACACACATCTTGAAGAAGAATATGCAAATTACAGGAAACCACCAGATGGCGCGGATTGTACGTCACAATGACGAGAGTGTAAGAGAAGGGTATATAAGGAATGGTGGCAAAGAAGTAAATTGTTCACAAGCGCTTTAAAAAGCCTTTCAGTGCAATAACCGCAAAGTTATGGACCAAAGGAAGCATTTGGATGATTTTTTACGTGGTAGAATTATCAGACGACTGGAATGTGGACGTACCCAGCTGGAAGTATCCGAGGAACTTGGAATCGCCCAGAGTGTCCTCCAGGCTTTGGCAACGATTCCAAGATGATGGTAATGTGAGTAGATGTTACAGAACAGGTCGCCCCCGAGTTACAACGCCGAATGAGGACCGGTATTTAGCAGTTACGGCCAAAAGAAACAGACGGAGCACAGCATGAGACCTGTCTCGTCAGCTCTCTTGAGCTACCGGTACGACAGTTTCAAGGCAGACCGTGTACAGACGCTTAGGGCACATTGGTCTATATGCTCGTAGGCCTGTCAGATGTGTTCCACTTACCGCAACTCACTATCGCCTGCGATTAACCTGGAGTGAGATGCATTGTGGACACCGCAACAGTGGTCTGGTGTGATGTTTTGCGAAGAGTCCAGATTTAGTTTGCAGTCTGATTCTCGCTGGACTTTCACATGGAGAGCGCCAGGTACCCATTACCACCAAGAGAACACCATTGAACGACACCGTTACGGTGGTGCAGGACGGCTCGTTTGGGGAGGAATTATTCTTGGTTCCAGAACTGACCTGCATGTTCAGAGTGTAACGATGACTGGCCACATCTATCGGGATGTCATTCTGGAACAACATGTACGTGTGTTTCGGGGCGTCATGGGTGCTGAATTTCTGTTTAAGGATGACAACGCCCGTCCTCATCATGCAAACATTGTATATGAATGCCTTCAATTGGAGGGTATAACCCGTATGGATTGGCCAGCATACTCACCGGACTTGAATCCAATAGAGCATGTGTGGGATATGCTTGGCCGACGAATTGCAGCTCGTCAACCCCCTCCCACCTGTCAACCGGAACTTCGGAGGGCATTGCTTGATGAGTGGTGTAATATTCCCCAAGATCAGATTGATAATTTGATACTCAGCATGCCTAGGCGTTGTAAAGCCTGTATTGCATCGTCCGGGAGACATACTCCATATTAACCATCATACTAACCATGTTATACTGTTTTTTGTAAATAGGTTCTTTTTTGAAATTTGCTCCGGGAGTAAAAATCGCAATTTTTATTAATTATGTCAAACATATAGCATCTTTTTTGCTCTTTACCTTATGTTTAATAAATAGACTTTACAAATACGTCAAATTTGTTTTGCTTCTGTCTCCTTCTTTGCCTGAACTTCATTATCCTTAATTTATGGACATGAGTGTATGAAGGATGCTTTAGATAAAATTAGTACATATATATTGAATTATAAATTGTCTGTTTGGTTTGGTTTGGTTTATTGCTCTACTGTCATCTTCTGTCTCACGAAGGCTTAACAGACCGGGACCTGCAGTTTAAAGTGAATTCTGAACCACTGCAAACAACCATGGCGCCGCCGGGACTCGAATTCGAAACCTGTGGTACCGAGCGCCAGAGCTCTAGCCACTCTGCCAATCAGGCCCATTTTCCGTTTATATGCGTGATTCCAAACAATGGTTGAATGTTAAATTGCTTTGTTTAAATATTTCTTGCCTCCCCGTTATTGCTAAAGGATATTAATTTTTTGTAAATAGTATATGTTTCTGCATAATGTGATTATGTGAATGTATCTTAGTGAATGCGAATCTGGCAAATCAAAGATCAAAGGTAGCGCTGATTTTTTTGTTGAAAAATTAATATATTAGTGCTATTGTGGACAACACGTGGATATGATTGGATTATTGGGAAATTATTGGTATGATTAGGCAGTTTTTACTATTCCACAGTCCAGTCACATTAATGTGACCACCTGTCAAAAGCCAGAATATACACTCTTGTATATTCTGGCTTTAAGTGGAGTGTGGAATTAAGTGGGATTCTTTATATACACTCCTTTGCAATGTGCTGCCACCTGACTTTTGTGATGGGTTATTTCACGTTGACGTCGAAATAGGTGGTGGTCACATTATTGTGACTGGACTGTGTATTATTGTTATATTTTATTTGAGATCGGAAATTGTGTTTATTGAGACCTTGTTTTGGTAGTAGAAAAATACCACAATGGATAGGCACAATAAATCTGTAAGTTGAATAGTTCTTCCATTTGGATTGAGGTAATAGATACACTTTAATACTATGCACTCAACCTAAGCTAAGGTAACCAATGGTATTTCATATTGTGTAACATGTCCAATGTTATGTTAACTAAAGAAGAAGTGCTCTACTGCACACGCTCTCTAGAAGATAAAGTATTGGGGGGTAACTATCACACATTTGTGAATAATATCGAAAATAAAAGAGTCATGACAATTATCGCAATATTTACCCATTTTCGAAATGTTTTCGTAACAGTCATTTGTCAATTATCTCCAGGCAGTGTTATTTGCTGTTTTCATAGTTTTACGAAATGCGATAGCGGGCATCAAGAAGAATAAAATTCACCATAAAACATGTTATTGCAAGTCAATGAAAATCACGAAAATAATAATGTAGGATGTAGATCCAGCGGAATTGACAAAAATATTAGTTTTAATTGTAGCCTGTTGGGGCTTGAATAGCCGAGTGTCTAGCGCTCTGGCGCTCGGTGCCAATGGTTTCGGGTTCGAGTCCCGGCGGTGCCAGGGATGTTTGAGTTGTTCGGAATCCACTTTAAGCCGGAGTTCCGGTCTCCTATGACTGTAAGAGTGTCACGGAGCCAGAGTCAGACTTCTACCAACGGATGCTCCAGAACCGAAGCTGCACCCCTCTTTCCACCTTCCATGAGGGACACGACGACAACAACAACAATCGTAACCTGTTATTCAGTGTTGATTGCCAGAATGGGGACGGAGAAAAATGATCATAAAGAGTTACGCAAAGAGGAATGTCACCACAGAGACGACAACGACGCTGGATCTGTTCTAGGACGCGCTCAACAACACTGGTTGTGTTGGTAATGCTTGAGGCAGCGATGGTGATCCATGCTATCAAATCCTCTGGTGTCTCGATAGGCATTTCACAAACGAGTGATTTATGGTACCCCTTAAGAAGAGTCCAAGAGATCAGTAGACATGAAGCCAAATAACAGATCTTCATACGTTATCATTCTAAATAGAGGTAATGCAATTTCTCCAAATTGAATATTATTCTTATAATGATGTCTTGTATGCCACTGATCTTCCATCCCGCCCCGACGCCCCCATCTGATCCCTTACCCACTATTTCAGGCAGTCTTTTAGTTAAAGTTTATATATATAGTCCTCCAGAAAGCCATTGTCCTCCCCCATCACACATCGGTGAGCCGTTTGGATTCTATATGATGTCCACCTATGTTCCTAACCAGTAGAGGGTTACATAGTGTTCGTTAAGAAGAAAAAAAGGAAATCGAAGAATACAATGAAATTGTTTCTACGAAATAACTAAAAAAATAAATTATAGTCTCCTCATAGTCCAATGTTTTTAAAAAAAACAACATTCCATGGAAAAAATATATCTCAGTACTCATTTTCATTGCCTTTTTATTATCACTGAAGGTCCTCTATTTTTTTTAAGGTGTGCAGTTTTTCTTCTTAAAATATTCAAAAACATTCAAAGCAGACATTTTTTTCGGAAGGAAACCATCAAAGCAGACAAAGCAGGGCTTTTTACTAGTTGCTGTTCTAAACATTCCGGAGATTTCTACGAGGCCTGTTCCTCTGCAACATTTTTTCCAGAGAAAAGCACTCTTTACAGCGAAATGGACGTCTTTTTTCGTTCGTTCGTTAACGATTCAGATCTTGTCTGTGAAATTTCCCATTCCGGACCTAACAGGGCCCTTCCGTCCTCTTTCGATTCGGCCCCTGGTCACTACAAGGCTGCTCCCCCCGTTCGCGCGAGGGGGTGGAAGGACTCACAAGAATTCCCTTTTATCTCCCTCACCTCTTATTCCGAGTGTCAGTCCTGCTCAATACCGGAGGAGAATCGATTTCCGTCCACAAAGAATTCCATGAAAGGGAGTCAAAAATTATTTGTAGGGGTGGGGGCCCCCTTTTGTGTGTGGGTGTGAATGGAACGTTGTTGCTTTGACATCGCGGTGATTGTCGAAGCGCTGTCGGGAATCGATTGCTTTTGTCTGCTGCACCATTTGAACACGGTGTCAGGATATTAGGTAAGAAGAAAGAAGAAATTGTTTTCTGTTATTCCAATAGTAAAACTGGAATTTTTCCGTAAAGAATAATCCAAACGGCGATTAAGTGTTTTGCCTCTGAAAATAAATTATAAATCGATAGTCAGATTGCTTTATAGGAGTTTTTTTTGGTTGCTCTAATAACTAGGATGATTGCCGCTGAGAAGTCTTACTGGAAGTCACTGTTTTCGTCAATGAGTTATTTGTGGCATTTATAAGAGAAACATTATGATTCACCTCCCTTCAACGCTTTATCGACAAGTGCAGGGGACATTGCTTTTCAGAAGCATCTCTGTATTTGCATGTCATATGAAAGAAAAGCCATATATGTCATATAAAGAGCTTCCTGCTCTATCATCCCAGCCATTAGTATCTATGCTATCTGAACGTTTCTCTGATAATGGTAATGATGTTCAGTAGGATGCAAAAGATTTCATTTCAGATGCATATGCTTTTAATCTCATTTACTTAAAACTAATATTTTAACTTCGGAGTTTTTAAAATAGATTGGATCAAATTATTTGACACTAGTGTTTCTTTGAAATAAATTTTTGCTTCATTTAGTTAGATTAAAGATTGAGTCGTTTTAACATGTTTTTACTGTTTTGTACATATGTATTCTGATCACAAATTGCTTGACGCAGCATTACCAAGTCTAGCTTTTGTGTTGTTCAACAACACCTCTGTATTGTTGCGCCATACGGGGATAGCAATCTAATTAGTCTTTAACTAAGGAGAGACAAAAATCTTGAAAGCGAAAATCCATTTTTTTTTTACACCTGGTATCTCTCATTCTTGTACGGAGAACACGAGCTGTTCCGACAGATTGAGGTGATACTTTAACAAAATCACATTCTCTATCTAATATCTTCTCTCCCATTTTATACCTAATATCTTCGCTTCACAAGCAGTCACTACAATGCCTACCATTAGCGTATTCAAATATTTCACTTTTGCCCTCTTGTATATTAACTTGCAAACATTGCCACAGAAACGCAATTCGGAATACCATTTAATTTGACATATGGTTCCCTTCAAAAATAACCCTACATTGTATTCCTACAACTGCGTTCAACCCAAAATAATCTCCGTCAAAGAAAATCAAAAAAGTCTTTTACAGTCGATTTTTTTATGCCGTAATTTTACTCTTTTTTAACATACGTTATTTCCATTTCTTTTTCTTCTTTTTTTCTGTACAAGTGCGCAACAATCTGCGAAACCCATTTTTTTATTTTCATTAGCCTTTGTCTAAGTCTGGCGAGCGAGGCGGCCATTTATTTTACTTAAGCACAATCAGTCACATCTATGTTCCTAACCCTCGATAATCGAAGGCAACGGATAAGATTATTCAATTACAGCAGAGTCCACTTTTTTTCTTTCTCCTCTGCCGCCACCCCTTTTTCTGGCAAAAGATTCGTTTTAAAATCGAATTTCTCTTCTGCCCCACCCCACCCTTCACCCACCCCTCTCTCTCTCTCCTACATCCCTTCATTTTTTTTATTCCATTCTTCATTCATTCATTTCTTCTTTTATTTATTTTTTTTCTTCTTTGCTCAGTCTTTATATCTCGGAGATAAGATGGCGTCGGGCTGTAAAGGTTTTTGACGGATAAAACATCCGGGTAAAAAGGGTAACAAATGACCTGACAACATAAAGAAAGGGGAGGGGTGGGGTGAGGGGGTGGGGAAGAAATCTCCCGAAATCTAAAGTAAGAGAAATGGGAATATTATTGAAAGAGGACCTCCGGAGTTCCACGTTTTAGGAACTCCCGATTTTGCGGCGAGAGGAGATTTAGATCCTTTTTTCCCCCAAAACCGGCTTCTTAAGTGCCACGCTGTCAACCTCTGCGGTTGCACGCATACATATATTTTTTTGTCCTTTATCATCTCGGAACTCGACTTGCAGTAGCGACAATGCAAGCACTAAACACGCGCTTTTAAGACGCGGAATTCTCAGATTTTAAACCATTCGAATCTTCCTTTGAGCAATCGAAAAAAGAAGGCCCCGGGTCTTCACTTTGAACTTGGGATTTTTATAGAATGCTGAAAAAGTGCCGAGTTCTACCTAACCCCTTAAGGTAACCGACAACGTTAAAATCACGATTTTTGTGTAAAAACTTTTGGAACCTCTGGTTCCTTATTTAATACGCTTTTATTAGTTTCTCCTGAATGTTTGTTTGTTTGTTTGTAACTGACTCTTTGGGCTCGATTTTGACATGCTTTAAGCGATCCGATTTAATTTAAACGTTGTAGACTTATCAAGGACCGACGACACTAAAATATTTTGATGAGTTTATTATCTGATCATGATTAGGATCGACAGGATTAGTCATTAAAACACACAGCCTTTGAAAAGTCATCTTGATCGGCGTATCACTTTTCACCCTGGAGATCTGTTTCTCCTCATATACACTATTTAAGCTGCAAAGAAACATTTACAGACATCTTTCAGAACGAAAACAGTTGATTCTTTTTAATACCCTTTTAGAGTTAATCAAACTAAAAAGTAAAAAATAAATTAATAGTTTAAAAAAACTAAAAAAAACACGCTTTTAGAGTTAATAAAACTAAAAAGTAAAACATAATTGTTAATATAAGAATAAAATGACTGACGAGAAAATGAATGTCACTGTTCTAAAAGCGTGGGAGGCTTTGTGTGATATTTTTAAACTAACTCTGCATTTCGGAATGAAACTAATGAAAAATTATAACGATTGATATCGAGCACCCCACGCTTTTTGAACAGTGACATTCCATTTTCTCGTCAGTCATTTTATTCTTATGTTAACAATCATTTTTTACTTTTTAGTTTTAACGTGTTTTTTAGTTTTTTTAAACTATTAATTTATTATCATGTGTAACACAATGTTGTCTTGGTTAGGGGTCTGTGACGTTATCCGAAAATGAGGGTCAAGCAAATAAAACTCCATTGCAAATTTTGGCGGAAAATGGTACTTTGGGCCCCTTAATTCCTGAAATACTTTATGAATAACGTTAGTTTTCAGGAATTGGCTCTTCCTTCAGGAATTTGGCTCTTACTTGGAGTGTTTTGTAGTATGGTTTCGAAGCACTTTTCGGCGTTTTGGGTTGGTATTTTAAACATTTGTATTTCCAATGGCTATAAGTACTCTAGTGCTTTGATCAATTCCTTCTTCTTGAAGTTTCGCATTTATTACTTTTGACATTTTCCCGGACTTATGGAGTTGTATAGAATTTGCAATTATGATTGATTAAATTCAATAATCAATAGAATTTCATTTGATTATTGAATTTTATAGTTTTTCTTGTAGAATTTGGAAAACCTCATTCTTTTATTTACGACTCCATTTATCTTACTTTTGTATATTCTTTTAGAGATTCTTGAGCAATTCATTCTTGATCTATTCAACATAGCTCTATTCATATGGCTATTTGAATTTGGCCATTTTCGCAGTATTCCAATCAATTGCTTCATATATATCGTGCATTATTAAACATTGTTATATTCCTGACTTTATTCATCCGTTCTCGAATGTTCACACATGATAAGTTGAAATTTCAGCAGATTTCAGTTGTATTAATTTTTCTTCTTATTTTATTGTACAGATCAGAACTTTAGCTTTCGAAAACGGTTTGCTTCTAGAGTCATTAGAAGTCAAGATGCAGCAGTTTCATCACCAGCTATTAGTAAACTGAATGGATGCATTCAAAACTTTCAATTAAATTTCTGGAAATGCGATTTGTTTGTAGACTTCCCTACGATCATAGCCATAACAATTACAGTCCCCTCAGAATTAATATTTAAACTGTATGTTTTGAAGAATGTTTTGTATGCATTGAACGAAAAGGTTTTCAATACATTCATTGAGAGATGAGTTACTGGCTTTTTTTCAATTCCTTCTATTAGCTCCACACTCTCCCTATATATATCTTGTTTAAACTTTCAATCGTTCATAAAATACTTGTTATCCCTCCACTCAAGCTCAAATACTTTTTTTGAGCTGGTAGTGGATGATACTGAATGTTAATGCAGTTTTTTCAAATATTAATCAGTAATTAAATTTAATTAATTAATTTTAGTTTTTTTTTTAGACTTAAGTTGCATATATCCACCAATAGATGGCACCCTATAAACTTAAAAAAATTAATGAAAATTATTTATAAAGGAATTTCTGCAATATAGTGAGAAAAAAGTAGAAATTGATTTAAATTTTTTTTTATATTACTTGTTTTTGTTAAAAACATAATTTTTGTCTTTTGTATTTTTGTCTTAAGGACTCGATGGCCTGTCACTCAGTTATAAAGTACATTAGAGTAGTATACATTAGAGCGCCATTTTTATAATGGTGAATCGTGGGCATTCAAAACAGCATTTTTCAAAAACATTATTTTACAAAGGACAATTTTGCCATATTGGATCCAACTCTATTCCTGTCATAGAAGTAAATCTTATATAAATCAAAGCTGTAATAATGTTGTCAGTGATCTTATGTATTAGTAGAGTTAAATAGCAATGGTACTAGGAAGGGAAGAATAAATTTAATGAATTTTTTGATTTGGTGATAGAAAAACAAATGTGACCAATGGCAGTAGCAAAACTAAAAGAAAAGTAGCAACTCGTAGTAAATTTCAGAGAGTAAAATAATTTCATAAGATTACTATAAGTTTATTATACATTTTACATCTGTTCAGGATTTTGCGAACAAAACAATCTTCCATCCTAAAGTAGGCTGAGATAATTCGATATAAAATTACAAGTTTAATTTTAAAAAGGATAAAAGTTTTTCTTTAGATGTGCATTTTAATTTTATCTGTTTAACTGATTTAATTTATGTATTAGTGCTTACCCTAAACCAATGGTCTCCAAATTTTCTAACCTTAGGGCCATATTGTTTACTCCAGTAAGCACCAAGGGCTAAAACCGTTTTAATTTTTCTGCCATTATCTATAATTTCTAGACTAGTGGCCGAGTACACGCGGTGAGCGAGCGGGTTTATGTTTGATTCAAGATATATACATTCCAAACATCGATATACATACATCATATGCGATACTCTTTACCCCAACAAAATGGACCGCGGATGGACAAATGGACACACTAAATGGACAAATTTACCCCGCGGGATAATCACTAGTTTATAATGTTAGTGGGATTCATTTCAATTATTTGTTAGTTGTTATGCGTAAGTTAAATTTTTTGCATATTATGCCTGCCATTAAGCTTTACCTAGCAAAGTCAATAAAACCGAGTTCGTCATTCTGTGTTAAAAAAATAAATAATAATAATCTATTCGCCATCGCGGGGTGGATTGATGGCACTAGCGGGCCGGATTTGGCCCGCAGACCGTAGTTTGGAGACCCCTGCCCTAAGCAAAAGCTTTTTACTTTTTTGGAATGCAATTAAAAGAACTTGACTATTTATCACACCTTGGTTTTCTGATTCTTGAAACAGTTCCTTTGCCAAATCCCAGAGGCATGATTTTTGTATGAAAAATAAATACAATATAATAAAAGGCAAATTTTCGCTTAATATCCAATTTTCATTTTATAGGAATTTTTATTTTTCATGTAGAAGAAAAAAAGGACACCTTTGAATGAAACCCCGCAGTCTCTTATAACAGGACTGCCATCTACGCAGCAAAATTTGAAATGGCTTGACAGATTTCTGATTCTACACACATATGAAAATGGCCAAGAAAAAGACTGCCATGGAAAGTATGAAAACAGTTTTAATTTAACTTTTATAACCTTCCATAGTTGTGGGGCCTGAATGGCCGAGTGACTAGCGCTCGGGCGCTCGGTACCACGGGTTTCGGGTTCGAATCCCGGCGGTGCCATGGATGTTTGTAGTGGTTCGGCATCCACTTTAAACCGTAGGTCCCGGTCTAATAGGATCGTAGAGCATTGCGGGGGCATTGCTACTCCGAGTCCGTGACACATCTTCAAGTTACACGCGCCCATTGGGTAATGCAAAGTGAGTAACGTCTGTGCAGCGCTTGCCTTAAGGCGACCAAGCTGTCTAAGTGTTCACCAGCTGCATTAGAAAAAAAAACAACTTTTCATAGTTGTTTGGCACAAAAACTTCTAATAGAGATTTTAAATGAATAATTAATGAAATGAAATATATTTTTATTGTTTGTATTTATATAATTATTATTTTTTTGAGAAACAATTTTGCAACACTGGAACACTACACTGGAACTTGATCAATGAAAGTGAGTCCTCTCAAAAGTGTATTCTAAGATATTTTTACTTTCAACAAGAATTAAGTAATTTATGCAAAATATAATGTTTTTTAGTCCTGAATGGCCAAGTGTCAAGCTCTCTGGCGCTCGTTTCCACAGGTTTCAGATTCGAGTGCCGGCGGTGCCATGGGTGTTTGTAGGATTTCTGAATCCACTTTAAGTCGTAGGTCATGGTCTCATATGACTGTAAGAGCGTCACGGAGCCAAGTCAGACTTCTACTTACAGGTGCTCCATCACAACAGAAGCTACTCCCTTTCCATTCAACCATGAGGCCATAAGGGTTGGTGGGTTTCTTCTAGATGTCTACGCAAGTGGGAGAAGAAACAACAACAACAAAGCATTTTGTTGGACCCAACATTGCCGAAATCTATGATGATAGATGTTTCAAAAAGTTTAATTTTATTAACTTTTTTTCAAAAATAAGTTAATTTTCGTTTGTATCACTTTTTGGAAACTTATCTCAAATGAGGAAAAACTTCGGTTAAAAAGATATAGATGATACAGAATTTGTGGATTGATATATTAATTTTATAAGTGTTTTAGTATTTCTTTTATATTTTGTGGTACTGCCAAAGTAACCAAATTGCCAAGTGATAACTCTTTTGATGTTACTGAACGATTTTTTTTTATATTCATGCCTTCAATAGGTTTTAAAAAAATAATACTCTATCCAAATAAACTTGCATATTTTATTGTATTATAAAAAACAATCGGAATATACTTTGCTTTGAACAATTTTAAAAGGAAGCATGCTTGAGAGTAGTATCACAGAAATAAAAAATACATGGCTATTGATCTTGAACCCAGGTTTATTAAGCTGCTGGCAAAAAAATCTGATCTTTTGGTTTGCAATGAAATAGAAAATATTGTGTGAAATATTTTTTAATTTATAAATGTTAACTTTTTTACTAAACCAAAACTGTATTATGTTACCTGCAAAAATATTTAATTTAACTATGATCATTGCATATAATATCAAAATTTGCAATCAACGTCACATAGAACATCAAACTCTGCAATATGCATTCTGCATAACACCAAAACGTGCCGTTGCAAACGGCGTGAAAATTTGCAAATAGAGTCGCATATAGCATCAACATCAGCAGTCTGCTTCTAACGTAACATCAAAATGTTTAATAAACATCAAATATAGCATCAAAATACTCAATCAGCATCGTATACAGCATCCAATTCTGCAATCAGAGTTGCATATAAGGTTGAAATGTACATTCAGCGTCGCAAAATAATTTGCAGTTCTCATATGGCATCAATCTGCAATTTCATATGGCATCAAAATCTACAAATAACATCGCAAATAACATTAAAATCTGCAATTAGCGTCGCATATAGTATAAAAATCTGCAATCAGCGCCCAAAACAAAATTTGAAATGTTATGTTTTTAATTCAAATATATATACAACGGGAAAGCGGACTTCACTAAAACCTTGGGTGAACCACACGAGACCCGTGGGCCATGTTCTGTGCACCCCCCGGGCTATTAATCAACACATGAGTTGCAATTACACCATCAACTGTCCGGGCACTCCCATAACTGTGCCTAAATAGATGGCACTAAAAGCATGGTAAACAGCCCTCGAAATGGCACTCGACCATTTACTTTATTAATTGGCGCGTCATCCATCGATGTCTCTAATTACACTCGCATCGAATTTATCGGGGGGCGAAAGAGTTGAACTTTATTTCGGTTCCTTCAGACGAGCCTCTTCGTGCTGCCATTTCAGGGAAGGAAATTTCAATCCAACATTCTTCATTTCGAGATGCGGTTCGGGAAGAGAGGAGGGGGGTGTAGTGCCTCATTCCCTCCCTCCCCTTCTCTACTCCGACGACGATATTAAAGTAATAATCAATAACCGTGGACCCCGGATGCCCGCTATTAATCCTCATCGTCCATTCGTTGGCTGTAGTACAGGCCTTTAATAACCGCCGCGGATCAATAGGGGGATGACGCTGATTTTAATTAATTTATCACCCCCTCCTCCTCCCCTTCAATATCTATCCCCCGTTCGGCTCTGAAGAAGCTCCCCCTGCCAGAGATGCATTTTTAAATACTTATTGGATGCAGTCGATGGTCCTCGAGGCTCAAAAAGATTCAAGTTGAAGTTTCGCATCCACTCCAGCGATTTAAACTTTGTCACCCAGGCTTCTCAAAAATCGGTCTTCTCCTGGAAGGGAAGATAAACACGCTTCCCCTTTGATGCGGAGTTCCTACTATGAATAAATGCCGAAGTGATTTGTTTTTGAAACGGCCGCGATATCCATTGATGGGCTCAATACTTCGTGGGATGACACTCGAAAGGATCGCATTAGCGTCGCATATTTTTGTTGAGTGAGTCATTTTGGATGTGGGATGACGCTATTAAAGCGAAATACCGAAGTAATAAGTAAAAAGGCACATTTCAGATCACTTAAACTGGATTATTAATTAAATATTGATTCATTAAAAAAAAATTTTTTTTTAACTCAGAATTAGTATTAACAATTTGTTGTTAACACTTAAAAAAATCATAGACGACAAATATATATGTATTATTCTATTTTCTATACTTTTTTAATCTTTATCATTTTCTCCTCTTTAAAGATAATAGGTTAAGAAAGGTCATTAAGGTTCGAAGAATATTTTACTAAAAGGATTGATTGAGACCAAGGAAATTAAATAAACACTGGAACCATCTTCTTCGACAGTAAAAGAGTTTGGCTCTCTACGTTTCTCTTGTGCACATGTTAAAATAATTATACCAGCACCTAAAGCAGTTAAAAGCCGACATATCCTTCTAGATGTTAGAACGTTATGCAATGTGCAGAAGTACAGAGTACAACTTGAAATCAATATCGAGAACCCGTAACCAACAGATATAATACGTATTTGTTAATGTCGTAATATAGGTTACATAGTTAGGAAACTTATAGATATGACAAGTATGTACTAATAATAATAAAATAAAGTCAATGATTGTTGAGATAACATGAAAAGTTTCTCAACAATTGAGATATTTTTTGATATTCTCTATTCTCTCAACAATTGAGATCTTTTTGTAGAAAGTTTAATAGGATTTTGATCATTTGGATGTAAATGCGTTCAGGGAGGATGTTGTAGTCGAGCAGGTTCAATTGTAGCCGAAGATGAGAAGATTCAGTAGATTTTTAGTTGAGATAATGGGGGAAGAGATTCTATTGATAAGATTACGTGGCTACAACACAAACAGGTTTGGAGTTGTTTAGGCAAACAAATTCTTCTTGTGAAAAGCAGAGTTGACTGTTGAGAGGTTCTTCTCGGTGCATCATAGCAACGCTCCTCTCGGCTGAGCGACTCTTCCTTGCATCGACCTTTTTATTGACACCAAGTCAAAGTTCCTGGCACTGAAAATAATCTTACAACAATTCATCTTTTTTTTTTTAATCTAACAGCATAGTATATTCGAAATAAAAAAACACAGAATGATAATAACTCGGTTTTATTGACTTGATAGGTAAAGCTTAATGGCAAGCATAATACGCGAAAATTTATCGCGTATTATGCTAACAAGTAATAACTAACAAGCTAACAAGTAATTGAAATGAATCTCACTAACATTATAAACTACTGAGCATCCCGCGGTTACCCTCGGTATCTTGGAATGTATATATCCTGAATCAAACATATGATTTTTATTCAGAAAATCCCTGAGGAACGGAAAAGCTAAATTAACGCGAATGAAACCGCGGGGTATCCACTTGTAAAAAAACACTAATGAGATTTGTGTAATTGTGATTTTTCACTGTCAATAGTTTGTAGTTAGCAAGCGTATGCTCGCTCAGAGCGCGTACACGGCGACTGGTCTAGAAATTATAGATAATGGCAGGAAAATGAAAACGGTTTTGGCCCTTGGTACTTACTGGAGTACACAGGCCCTAAGGCTGGAAAGTTTGGAGAACCCTGTTTTAGAGTAAAAGCGATTTTACTTGAGATATTTAAGCAATACAATTCAGACTTTTTAAAAAAAAAAAGGATTCCAAACTTTAAAAAAGTTGAATTCAATAAAATTTTGTGTGTTTTAATTTACACGTTCGAAATCGGAATCCGCCGTACCGCACTTGATATCTTAACTGCTTAAAGTGAAGTTATTATCCAAACTTAATATCCTATAAACTAATTTTCGTAACATATGTAGTGAGATGAAAGCATAATGCGGCGAAACTAGAGAAAGTTAATCGCGGTAGAAGTTCCCATCTCTGGAAGCAATTACAGGAACGCAAGAAGTTGCAACGAAAACTGTTAACAATCCATTTAGTTTTCAGAAATGTCCGAAATTGAACTTCTTTGTTGAAAACTTTATTCTGGAGATCCTATAACAGATTGGCTTCCATTTCGGATATTTTCTTTTTTTGTGAGCCTCCTCTCTCTCGCGAGGAAATTATCATTCCCGGTAACCTCTGCTGAAAGTTTTTTCTCTTTTCATCTCTTCTATGAAGAATGAATTAACGAAAGTGAATTAGCAAATAAAAGCCAAGACGATAAATCTGAATAATTGAGCGGGAAGCCCCCCGTCCTCAAGAAAGTATCGGTTTTGAAGCGTAATCAACTTAAACGAAACCGCTTTTTCTTCGCTCTGTCTGCCTTCTTCATCTATCTTGGCCGAAGCTTTAATTAGTTTTGAAAATCGATTGCAGGAAAAAAAACTGCCTCAGGGCGATGGAACCTAGTTCGATGTGGTTAAAATTTTTCTTAAAAGCATTACTGTCGGAATTATCAACTCTCGGGATAGTTATCATAATTAACTCTCTGATTTCTTAAAAGCTTAGTTGAGTTTATGATTAGATGCGTGCCATAATTAAACCGCGTGTACTTGGAGTCGTCCGCCACCAGGACTGGCAACTTTGAGGCAACTGGCGTACCGATTACGGAGTACCAACAGGGGGAAATACCCCTTAAACCTCCTCATCTTAAATGCATAAATATGGGCTTTTGTTGGTTGCTAGGTTATTAGGTAGTTGGCTGCTTAATTAATGTTAGTAAAAATACAAGATGAAGTTTCAAAAATTCAGTTAAAGTGGTACTCAAAAAAATTAAAAATACTAAAAATAAATAAAAGTAAAAGGCAAAATAAAAGAATTTAAAGTTAATTTTAAAATCGGTACAATTAGGGACCAGTTGTCGATGCCATAACTATTGTAAAAAGTAAACAGATAACAGTTATTTTTAATTATATAAATCCTTAATCTAATGTTGTTGTTGTTTCTTATCCCAAAGCCCATATGGACTCATGATTGAAGGGGAAGGAAGCAGCTTCTGTTGTGATGGAGCACCCCGTAGGTAGAAGCCTGACTTTTGCTCCGTGACGCTCTTACAGTCATAGAAGACCGGGACCTACAGCTTAAAGTGGATTCCGAACCACTACAAACATCCATGGCACCCCCGGGATTCGAACCCGAAACCTGTGACACCGAGCGCCAGACCCTCGGCCATTCAGGCCCCAAATTTGCCAACGGCACGCAGTGTTCCCAGGTGGTCACCCACCCAAGTACTGACCGCGCCCAATGATGCTTAACTTCGGTGATCTAACGAGAACCGGTATATTCAGTATGGTACGGCCGTTGGCTTAATCTAATGTAATTCACTTAATACACTTTTTTGAATGTCTAATGTGGTGTTGTCGTACTGTGTTTGTGGGATAAATCTGAATAATTGAGCGGGAAACCCCCTTCCTCAAGAAAGAACTCATAGTAATGTAAACAAATGAACTGAAAGGGTTATGCTGAACGGTGGAAGTCTTGATGTATGATCTGAAAGCAAATAATTATATCCCCCCTCCAAAAAAGTCCAAAATTAGAACAGATTTTTAGTTATTTTTCATTTTTATTTTTATGATTTATATTCCATCCTTTTATTTTCCCAACAAAAAATGAGGTAAAAAAGCTTACAATAAAAACCTAACTATTCCCTAGTCGTCGTGATAGAATTATGGTGCACATCGTAGCAAAAATATAAAAATAGTGAATTGAGAACCCTCAACCTTTCAGTCCGGAGTCCTTTTCTTTAACTCTGCACCAATACGTCTTGTTTAATAATAAGCCGCAAACTTTTAAAGCCAAACGACTCCTCAGATACCCAGTGAGTTAACTGATCTCAGAGGACGTTTAAATCCACTCCGTTATCTGAATTCGCCTAACAACTTTGAGGTGCCACAAACCTTGGTGGAGAAAAATACACCGCAGTGAGGACAGGAACATGAAAAATTCTGACTTCACTGGAACAGTCAGGTCAAATGGATTCGCTAATCACTACGGACAATTAAAAACATTCTTTAATTACATAGTTATTTTTAATTATATAAATCCTTAATCTAATGTAATTCACTTAATACACTTTTTTGAATGTCTAATGTGGTGTTGTCGTACTGTGTGTTTGTGGGATAAATCGGAATAATTGAGCGGGAAACCCCCTTCCTCAAGAAAGTATCGGTTTTGAAGCCCATCCCCAACCCAACACACACTTTAATCATTATGAATTCCGCAATAACCCACACCATAAATTAAACCTAAAACTTCGCATGCCTTCAGAGATCTATATAATTAGAAAAGATTCTCAATATCCTGCAGTGCGGGACGGACATTCCCTGAGTGATGGAGGGACTCAGGGATGGAGGGAAAGGGGCAGCTTCTGTTCTGTTGGAGCACCAATAGGTAGAAGTCTGACCTTTGCTTCATGACACTCTTATAGTTATAGGAGACCAGGATTCCGGCTTAAAGTGGATTCCTAACCACTAGAAACATCCATGGCACCGCCGGCACTCGAACGCGAAACCTGTGGTACCGAGCGTCAGAGCGCTAGCCTCTCGACCATTCAGGCCCCTTTATATTTGTAAGATATCCATGATAAATGCCCTTGTGGACTGTATTTAAGAAATAATAAACATTCAAATTTCGCTTACAGTGATAACTGGTAAATATAAAATATACTTCAAAGCAATATTGTTAAACTATTCACATCATAAATACTGATTTTTGTAAATAGGGTGCCCTTAGCAACTAAGAAAATCTGAAAAATTATCAGACAAACTTTATTAAAGGCATAACTAATCTGTGATTGGAATTTGAGGAAGTTTGGTTTCCTAATGATCTTTTACTAATTAATTAAATAATTATTTCAAAATACATGTTCTTTATTAGTTTAGGAATTGATAATTAAACTTTTCTGTACTAAACTTCCTTAAAAATGTTGAAATATTTCAAAATACTCTTCTAATAAAATCTCTACCATGTAGAATTGTTTGATTTAAGATAGTTAATAAGAATAATAATAAATCCTGCGTAGAAAACTTTTAAACAAGAAGAAGAAGAAAATATTTGTTTCTTACAAAACAGCAATAACTTTCAGACTTTTTTGTTTTCGTTTTCATGAATGAAAAAAAAAAAAAAAACTCCGAATTCCCAAAGAATATAAATCATAACGCAATTTTAGAAAATAAAAATCTGAGGATTTGCAAAAGTTTTTAGGTCATCTCTTTAAATGAAAATACAAATCACCAAAGTAAAACTTTCTTAATAGAATTTTCTGAATTTCGTTATGGAAAAGATTCATCATCACATTTCTTCTTTTTTATTTATTTCTTATTTTTTCAAGAAATAATAATTTTCCTTCCTTTTCACTTTGCCGGTGGCATCACAATAATCCTCAGAAAAATCCACATTTTACATACCGCGCAGTGGCAACACCTCTCACCGATTCATTTTCGTGTGTCAACAGTGCGTGTCTAATCCAAGAAACCCATTCATAACTCGGATTCCGGATCTCTTGAGTAAAACTCTCGGATAATTTATCTCCGGGATTGCTGGATCCCCGAAACAAATGATTCCCTTTTTGCTGCTGCGTTTGGGGGAAGAATTAGACCGATAGCCGAAAACACTCTAAGTAATGACATGGGTCTCGGAAAACCACAAATAGTGGAAGGAACTGCACCTTATTGGTGCTCTGTCGAAGTCCGACTGAATTTATTGGTTATTGCGTTCGCTGGATGGCTCGGAGCCTTCCTGTTTTTTTGTGTTTGGCTGATGAATTCTGTCGATGACCGTGTTCTGGGGATTTCCTAATACGCGCATAAATCTCGGGATATTTCGTTCGCGAAGATGAGGGCCGTTGGCTGTCTTCTGCAGTCTAGTCTGGGTGTCATCGCTCCCTTTAAAGATGTCGGCCGATGAACAAAAATAAAAAAAAATTCACAATAAAGGCCCGAAAAGAAATTTAATGATTGCGCAACTGATTTATTATCTGGTACTTCAGGACCTGATTTATGGATGAGTAGAGGGATTTTATCTTATATGACATTATAGGGTCCATAATAATTAAGTTCAGCAAATAGTTAAATGAATTAGTTTAAACATTTTTTTTTGTTTCAACGCAGCGGGCAAACATTTAGACAGCTTGGTCTTGGATGCCTTAAGGCAAGCGCTGCACAGACATTACTCACTTTGTATTACCCAGGGGGCGCGTGTAACTTGAAGATAAGCCACGGACGCGGAGTAACAATACCCCAGCAACGATCTACGATCCTATTAGGACTGGGACCTACGGTTTAAAGTGGATTCCGAACCACTACAAGCATCCATGGCACCACCGGGATTCGAACCCGAAACCTGTGGAACCAAGCACCAGCCACTCGACCGTTCAGACCCATTAGTTTAAACATTGAATAATGAAATTTGATTTGATACCAACTGTATAATTGTTAACCATTTGAAGAAATCGCAGGGGGTGCAGAAAGAAATATAATGGATAGAGCTACTTTAAAAGCAAATGAAAGTCTCAAAAAATTGAAATACAAAACAGCCATTTCTAGTTTTATGTTTACGTTAATAAATATGCACCATTACAAACTAAATAATTCATATCAAAAATTTTACATGTATAATGTAAAAACGGGCCTGATTAGCCGAGTGTCTAGCATTCGGTGACACAGGTTTCGGGTTCAAGTTCTCACGGTGCCATGGATGTTTGTGAGTGGTTCAGATTCCACTTTAAGCCGTAGACCCTGTCTGCTATGACTGTAAGAGCATCACGGTACCCAGTCAGACTTCTACCTAAGGGTGCTCCATCACAACAGAAACTGCCCCCTTACCCTCCAACCATGAGTCCATATGGGTCCGTGAGGTTGGTCAAGATGCCTACCAAGTGGGATAAGAAACAGCACAACATAATGTAATAACGGGCCTGCTAAATTAAAATTCCATGTGTAAGCCATGCCGCGTTTCTAAACGTTTTGATTCAAAAGGAGTCATTTCTGAAAGAGAGAGGTCATTCCTCACAAAATAAAAAGCAAAGAAATGGACGCAGCAGTCGGGTAGACGTAAAAGAATTGGGGCAAACACGAAGTAGATTTCAACGGAGGTCCAGTTGCTGTTAAGCATCTAAAAGAGACGAGAATGTCCGAGTAAGTTGAGTTTAATATAAGTGTTGAAACTTCATTAATACAATTGTATTAAAAAACTGAAAAAAGACTCTGTGGTATATTGAACGAAACCTGGAAGTGCTTGTTTGAGATATCAGAGTGGAAACTGAACAGTCATCATACATACATGCATAGAAGTTTAATCAAACTGGGAGACGGTGGGTTTTCGGTGTACTCGGAAGATTTCTTGACAGGTGAATTGTACAGGTATATCCAAAGTTATAAACTTGATTACTGTTTCGTTTTAAATGTTGTTGTTTTTGTATGCCTTGCACTTTGAATGGAGATTGTAAAGATGGAACTGCAGAGATGCAGCAAATTCAATATCCCCCTCCGAGACTGATCCCTTGCTATGGCACTTCAATTTCCAACAAAACCTTAAAGTCGGCGTGTAAGGTGCTTTTCCCATGGTGATGTGCTGAGAATTTATCGTGTCCATCCCTAGCATAGGCAGGGAAACTCCCTTCTTCGCATGTTCCCTCCTATTCTCAGATGGTGGCCAATTGTCTAGCGCTCTAGCCGTTGATACCACAAGTTTCGTATCCTAGCGGTGACATGGATGTTTATGATCTGTTTAGACTAAAGTGTGCACAAAATGATCGTAGAGTAACAAACCAAATGCTCAGAACTCAACATAAGGAGACTCCTGTCCATCTCCGATTAAATAGCATGACGCTTCACAGCTCGAATAATTATATGATTAGTTTACACGCTAGGTTGCTTGCATGGGAAGGGCAACCAATATAATAAAAATTACTCTTAGAGAAGCAGATCGACACCACAGGCAGGTCTCTTTTTCTTTTTGGAATAAATTATAGCTGGTGCAATTTTACATAAACAAGGTAAAGGATGCAATAATTCTTTGATATGTAATAAAAAATAAAGGTTAAATCGTAGCAAAAAAAGGCATATCAAATATTTAGATACATTAAATTATAATAAAATTAAATCAATGCACTAAAATTCTCCATTTTATAAACAAAATATTTTAAGTGCAATAGATAATGCAATCTAAAAATATGTATTTATATTTCAAATATATTCCAGATAAAATGGAAAAAAAAGAACAAATTGAAAGTAAACTATAGATGAAATACACTATATATAAAGAACTCGAGAATCCACTAAGCTGCTGTAAACATTCAGAAAAAGATTATTTGTATCCTTCTTACTCTGTTCGCATGTCTCAGCTGTAAAGTCACACAGCTTGGAGATTCGTCATCTTCAATATCGTTCGAAACGAAACTTACACCATTTTTAAAACCCACTCAAGCACTAAAAAAAAACCGAGCAGCTAGAAATTGAGCCGAATCAATGTTCCTTTTTCCTCTCAGCAGCAAATATCTGGGAGTTACTCTCTTCACTTCCACTTACTGACGCTTGGATCGGCTTCACCCGTATAGTCGATTTTATTTCTGGCTGGTCTTTTGTGCGAATCCAGCTGGCAATGGATAGGACAAGAAAACGAACCATCCATCATTGTATAGAAGCGAGAGATTCACGTGTAAAGGCACAAAGTGGTACTAGTAAAGAAGAACTCAATTGGCATGTTGGACAGGTGGTTTCAGAAGGAAAAAATGATTAACAACATTATTTTTTTTTATTTCCAATGGCAGATTACGAACAATTATAGCAAAAAAAAAAAAAGAATGTTAATGAATTCAGAGAATACAAATGACGATAGAACATTAAACAGAGTTCATTCCAAGTTTAACAATTTGTTCTACAAAATTTCTACCAATATAATGATATGCGAAAATCAATCTTGCTTAAATATCCTACAAAAGTACGATTAGATATTTCTTGGAGTCCATGGCCTCTCACTGTTCTAAAGGTTTTATATTCGGTTGCCTAGATGAAAAAAAGTTTTTTCTCCTAGTTATTTTTCTGTAAGACATGGTTTTATTACATGCAGGCATCATCGAAATTTTTGAAAATTTTTGCCTCCATAATAGTAAATAAATAATTCAATATCCTTCTCACACAGAGTCAGCAAAAGCTCTGCTTGGATTGAGACAGTCCACCGGCATTCCACAAGTTTAACAACATTATTAAAATTCACCATAAAATGAAGGGAAACGCAGAGGGAAAGTAATTAACTATTTACTAAGTTATAAAAAGGAAAGTACTGTTTTCTTCTTCCACATGAACACTTTTCTTCTAGCTATTAGTACAATTTATAAGCAAAATTTTTTGTACAGTTGTAGTAGGTACAATTGCTGAAATTTTTTTCCGTAAGGAATGCAAACTTTCTTTGACTAATTACTGATCCTAATAAAGCAGTTATCTTTATTGACTAACAAGCTGCAATCTTGGCAACTGTCTCCTAGACATCTATTGATTGCTCCCTTGCTGAAGAGGCTGAGATAAATGTGTGCAATGCAGTTGCTTAGCTGGGAGATTGTTCTTCAGGGGATTTCCAGCCGTTGCGGGGTGCGTGGAAATGAAAAGGTCCACCTCTTGGCCAAAAATTGATTGTAAATTACACACCCACAATTTCCTTTATTCTTTCATCCATTTAGTTCTGAGGTAAAGAAGAAAATAGACAGATCCTCAAAACAAACTTAGATAAAACGTGGAATAGACTTGTTTCATCACCCATTCCAATTTATTTGCCCCGTGCAGTTCTTACAGCGCATTTCCGACTCTTGACAGGACATGATTTTCTTAACAAACACTTGCAGTGCATGGCCGTAGTTACTCAGTCCTCTGTGCTCGTTTGGGGAAGCCATGGACTTTTTACATCTGACAACATGCACTGCACTTGATTTTATGACTCTGAATTCTGACAACTTTATCAAGGCTAAATTTAAATTGCATTGGGCTGCTAGAGTTACAGTTTGATGTAGGTGACAAAATATCTATTCCCTATCTATCTAAAAATATCTATTTGCATGTGGTATGGAAGAAAACACGGAAAACACCACCAGACAACCGAAGTATTGCTGTTAGAAGCCTAACATGTTTTGTCACAATCGTATTTCTCTTGGTTTCTGAAAATGCAGTGACTGCGACAATTACCATTATTGTATACGCCTTCCTGCACTCTTGTTGAGAGCACTTCCACTCTTGGGACTCAATTTATGTCTCGAAATACTTAATTTATACTCTACTCAATGACATTTTATTAATAACTCATTCGCACTTTAGTACAATCAATAACCATCGAGTCTTTTTGTTTCCGAAAGCAGTGAGTACAACAATACTACTAACGGATTCAAACCTAAGGCCTCCTGCATGCTAACTGCTCATGATGAATCTAATAGGGTTTCATTATCAGAGCCCAAGTTATAGCCTGGAGACAAATTGGGGTGTTTGTTTCATCTGTAATTTTTTTTATAATGTGAAAAACATATTTTCGGATATCATTGTGATATACCCTAGAAAAGTAGTCTAATAGAATGGACATTGAGGCTTCCAGTTTGGGGCAAACATATTCTCCGCGAGAATTTTACTTTGCAGTTTAACATATGCGATGGTAGCTTGGCGATTTTTGGCAACAATCTCCACTGTTTGTCGCATAGGGAAAAAAACGTCTACTGTCATACAACGATGTTTTTTTTACCTGTAAACAATGTTCTAACTATTTGGCATTTATATTCTATTAATGGCCTTTCTTGTGTCGTATTATCCCCCAAAAGGATTTAAAAAAATACTAATTTATGTAAAAGATTTGTAATTAGTTTTGTTATATTTCACACGGAATGATCAGAATTATACCATTTCTTGTATTTATTTATCTTTAGTAAGCACATTAGTTCAATAAATGTATGATTTGGGAAAAAAGAATTTTTCGAAGTATTCAAAATGGCTTCTTATGTTTTCTAAATAAATGGTGTCTGGGAAAACAAGCCAAGCAGTGATACCACGCCAAGCGTAGTACGAAAAGAACTGGAAAAGTTTGTCCCAACTTTCTGTTCCTATAGTACAGAGACACGCGCTCTCTTTTATTTTTACTCAATGTGATGGACAGGAATTAAAAATAGAACTCAAAGTCCAGATATTCTTAATTGAACTAATAAACCAACTTAAAACAATCTTCGCCGACTCCAAAAAGATGTTTATTGCCTCTAAGTTTATTAATTACCAGAAATGCGGCTTCGCATGCAACTACTTAAGAAAACATTTTCCACTGTAATGACACGAAACTTATTCAAAACAAATAATGACCTAACTTAATTGCGGCCTCAATTTCTTTGCCTCCTACTATTAGATTTGTAAGCGGATCTCGAGCAACAGTAGCAGCAAACTTAATTTTTAGAGAGAATCTTTAAAACTCCTTTCACGTCTCTCTGCCGCGTAAGCTAACGAAGAAGGGAAAGGGGGCCGCTTATTTAATTGTTGCCGCTGAAAGTTTGACGCGAAATGAACAAATACTTTTTAATTAAATAATCAATAAATTTCACTATCGCCCTCATTTAATTAGACTAAAACGAAGACTCTTTCTTTTTGCGAGAAAAGTGAATAACTAACTATTTAACTACGTGACGAAAGTCGGATGAACCGAGTTTCTTCCTCAATTAGCGAAAACGCGAGGCTTTATTTAAACTATCCCAGACAGATACATCATAATTAAAGCATGTTTTGGTTTTGGGGGAGCGTAAAGTTATGGCGAGTTACGAATAGGATCTGCTGATTAAGAGACGTTTTATAGCAATGAAAAATATTTATAGTTAGGATTATGGTCACAAACACTTATCGATCGACAATGGAATAAGTCATGTAGCTGCTTTGTGGATAGACACTTGAATTTCCGAATTAAGAAAATTCCGTTTGAAATCCATTAAGTTATGGCAAGTTACGGATAGGATCTGCTGATTACGAGACATTTTTAAAAGTAATGAAAAATATTTATAGTTAGGGTTATGGTCAGAAAAACTTATCGATCGACAATGGAGTAAGTCCTGTAGCTGCTTTGTGGATAGACACTTGGATTTCTGAATTAAAAAAATTCCGTTTGAAATCCATTAAGTAGAAATTTGTCGTGGATGCGTCGAGAACGCGAACGATAAATACGTAGGCTGGAAAGTTTTCAAGCTTGAGGAGGATAAACTTCTCTAATGCCACACTGAATGTTTTCTTTCCAATTCGAGATGAAATAATGCAGTTGCAAGCAGGACAATCATCCTACTGTACATGAATAATGATGTCTCTGCTGCACATA
>BPLQ01013374.1:427823-454000 GCA_021605075.1 Caerostris darwini | reverse complement strand
TAAGTGAATTCTACTTTTTTTTTCACTCTATTGCAGAAAAGTCCTTTACAAATAAAGTTGAAATTTTTCTCTTACATCTGGGGCCATCTATTGGTAGATACATGCAACTTAAATCTAAAAAAAACTAACATTAATTAATTAAATTTAATGAATGAATTAATATTTGAAAAAACTGTATTTAACATCCAGTGTCATCCACTAAAAGTTCAAAAAGAATGCATTTGAACTCTAGTCGATGAATAAAAATTATTTTATGAACGATTGAAAATTTGAACAAGATATATATAGGGAGAGTGCGAACTAATAGAAGGAATTGAAAAATATTTAAAAAGAGCCTTAGGTGTTCCTTTTTTGAGGATGCTGCCGCTAGAAACAGTCACAAGACCTGGTACGATCCTATTCATGATATTCCTGAATATTCGGTGGCATTGCTAGTGCTTTTCTGTGGTCACGATTGTCACCGCAAGCACCTTCATACGATCAAACTCTCTCTAGCTCCCCCCTATTACAGCTATTATCTTGTTTACCTAATTTTACACATAAACTGGACTCTTTAGGACTCTATAAAAGAGTCCTGTTTAGCTCTGTCCTGGTTAGCTTTGACTCAATCCTGTTTGTTTATTGAACTACAGCTGTCCTACAAAGGAGAGGTGTAGTTCAGTGGAAGGGTATTAAAGGATAGTTTTCTGAGGATATTTATTTTGAAGAGTCATTTCAGAATTAGTTTTCCTTCATTGTAGGTCTGAAGATAATGAAGTAGTTTATTTTTTAAGGTGATCATCGCCGTTAAATAAAGATTTAAGAAAGATATCTTTTTTTTTTACCCGGCTCTTCTAATAGAATTTTCAAATATATTAATGGACTAAAATTTAATATTAAAAAAAAATCGTGAAAGTTAAATTTTCATCATTTTCAAAACTTTCCTAAAAAGAATTTAATATTTTCTTCACGAGTTGAGTTATGTTAATGATTTATTTCAATAATTGTCTCAATAATTAACATGAATTGCATTAGAATTAAAAACAGAATTAAATAGGGCCTGAATGGTCGAGTGGCTAGCTCTCTGGCGCTCGGTAGCACAGGTTTCGGGTTGGAGTTCCGGCGGTGTCATGGATGTTTGTAGTGGTTCGGAATCCACTTTAAGCCGTTAGTCCCGGTCTCGTATGACTATAAGAGCGTCACAGAGCAAAAGTCAGACTTCTACCTACGGGTGCTCCATCACTACAGAAGCTGCCCCCTTTCAATCCATCCATGAGTAGATCACTCATGGGTTGCCAGTCCCTCACTGCAGGACATTGAGAATTAGTCACAAACAGAATTAAATTTTGTAAGAGGGGATGAGTGGCTAGATCACTGGCACTCGGTACCACAGGTTTTGGGTTGGAGTCCCGGTGGTGCTATGGATGTTTGTAGTGGTTCGGAATCCACTTTAAGCCATAGGTCCCGGTCCTAATAAGAACGTTGTGGGGTTAGTGTTACTCGCGTCCGGAACCAATCTTCAAGCTACACGTGCCCCATGGGTAGTGCTGAATGAGTAACAGCAGTGCATCCCTTGCTTATGGCATAAGGAATAACTGTCTGTATTGTCAGCTGCATTAGAACAACAACATATTTTGTAAGAATAGCAATGTTAAGAATAAGATTATTTGGAGGAAAATTTTTGAAAAAGAATACAATTGATTGTTCAATGTAGGTCTGAAAATGATGAAGTAGTTTATTCCTTAAGATGATCATCGACGTTAAATAAAGATTTAAAAAAATATATATCTTTTTTTTTTTTTTTTTTTTTTTTTTTTGTTTAACCAGATGCTTGTAATAAGACTTTTAACTATATTTATTAACCAAAATTTAATAATAAAATAATTGTCTATGGTTAAATTTTCATCCCTTTTAAAGCTATAATAAAAAAAAAAATTTTCTTCGCGAATTATGTCAATGATTTATTTTGTCTCAACAATTATCATGAATTTCATCAGAATTAAGAACAGAATTACATTTTGTAAGAATAACAATATTAAGTATAAGATTATTGGGAGGAAAATTTAAAAAGAAGAATCCATTAGATGTTCAGAATAATTTCATAAGATTAAGAAAATAAAAATAATGATTTTTATTAGATTAAAATTTACTGTTGAGATAATGAGAGTGACTGGTCATGATAATGAGTGATCCATAATGAGAATGCAAATATGAAGATGTCATCCCTGAACACATTCATTCAAAACTGATGCAAGTAAGTTTAAAATAGCAAGATTTTCGTGCTGTTTTCTAGGTAAGATTCAATTTATTACCTATCTGCCGATCTAATAGTAAATGATTTTAAGGTGTCCGACTCGTGGCTCAGTAGCAACGTGCGCCGCTGGTGAGCATTAGGGCGGAGGTTCAATCCGCTGGCGATTTTGTTGTAGACACTGCTTCAAAAAACCAGGACACTCGACGGCGTTTGTGATATTCAGCATCTTGCCTCGTGAGTCGGACTACCTGATGGGAATTTTCAAGGTTTTCTTCCCTACGATACGCAAATGCGGGGTAGTTACCCCTAAAAGACCTCCAGGAAGGCACTGTAATCTTTCTTCACTGTTAAATTTCAGCTAAATTCGTGTGAAGGGGATTTTGAATAATATTTTCATGGAATTCTCAGGTATATATATATACATCTAACTATTCAATGAGTATTGATAAAACAATTTTTTACATTAGTATACTTCATTCATTAGTATATTTATTTACCTGTAGCCCGCCTTGTGGTTCAGTGGCAACGCGTACAGCTGGTGAGACTTAGGGCTGAGGTTCAGTCCGCTGGCAGCTATGCTGTAGACACAATTTGAAAACATGGGGAGACACGATGGCTTTTGTGATGCACAGCCGCGTGTCTAATTAGACGGACTACTTAATAGGATTTTTTCTGGGTTTTCTCTTATACGATACGCAAATGCGGGGTAGTTACCCCTAAAAGACTTCCAGAAAGGCACTGCTTTCCTTCTTCAGCGACACAGAGTCAAGTCAGACTTCTACTTACGGGTGCTCCATGGCAACTTCAGCTGCCCCCCCCCCCTTCTTTTCCTTCTTCCATGGGTCCGCACGAGTTCTTGGACTTGGTCTAGATGTTGATGTGGACCAAATGGGATAAGAAAACAACAACAAAACAAGACGGATGTTGATATATCTTGATTACTCTGTGAAGTAGGCATGCGAACGATTTTAGAAGGTCACTATTAAAATGTTTTCGAATTCGTGACGCAATATTAAATTTAAAACTGCTTTAAATGTATTAAACTTTTATAAGAAATAAATATTTATTAGAGTAATAAAACTTCATTCAGTGAGCCTGGTGCATAGTGCAGTCGAAAACCAAGTGGAATTAACAGATAAATGAAAAGTCCAGGGACAGAGACCAGGAATAGAAATGTTAAATCAGATAATAATTACAAAAAGAACAGAAAGTGGTTATTTTGAAAAAATGTGAAAATTCGAGGTCGTCAGGGTTTTGTGCAACGACACTATGTTAATTGAAGGTCGGGAAATCAAAAAGAGATAAATACATATCATTACGTATGCATAAACAAGCGCATGCGTTTAAGAATATATTTGCCTGCTTATTTTGAAGATAGTTGATAAGCAGTTGACAAAAAATGCATTACTTTACCATCATGATTCAAATAACAGCGACATAAAAAAATAATAATAATCAATGCTTCAATTATATTCATTTATAATTGTTACACGTTAAATTTATTTTTCTGAAATTAAAGAAAACACCTATAAGGGCACCCCGATAAAGTGTGCGATCATTTATATACACTCAAAAGCCAAAACATTATGACCACCTGTCAATAACGAGTGGGCCCACCTTTGGCGCGCAACACAGCTTCAACCCGCCTTGGCATGGATTAATACCACCCCTTAATACCAGTTAAATACCACTTCCACCTGATCACGTGCCTTCCACGTCATCCAGGCGAGTTCATTGCAAAATGTAGGGGTGGTCATAATGTTTTGGCTCTTGAGTGTATAGGTATATATATATTGTGCATCAAAGGTCTTCGTATAGCATTGTTATGTGCTAAGAGCAATACACCGAAGGACGCCTATTAAATAACGCCTTCTGTATTATAGTCTCGCATCTGTATATGGTATGGGAGAAAATCATGAAAACTCCAACAGAGAGCCTGACAGTTGAATTGTAAATGTCCCTGTTTCTGAAAGAAGTGATTTCAAGAAACACAGTGTCATTGCAACAAAAACAAAGATCTCATGGAATATTCTTAAACAAAAAACAGTAAACATTTATTCAAGACTAATAAGTCATGAAACTTAATTAAATATATCAACAAATAATTGTTATCAACTTTGCCTTTTTTAAATAAATGCAAATTTTTAAACGACAAATGATGTTTTTATTTTCTTTGTTAACAATCTTTTTTAAAAAATATTTTTTCTAAGCAAATATATTTAAACAATATTAGTTATATGACAAAAACTGTTTTGGATGCCTTATATATCAGGTTTTAATTTTTAACAGGTGGGCTGAAAACCGAACCTTCAAAACACACGTGTATCAATTTGACAGCTGGTGCATTATTAGTATGTGAGTTATAGCATTTTTAGTGAAGTTATAGCATTTTTAGTGTTCATCACGTGCAGTCCACTCGACTGACTGTCGATTGGACTCCATTGTCACATAACGATGCAAAAATTCAGATTTATTACTATTGAACAGCTCCAAACACTGCTTAGAATCATCCATTCGTTTTTGTTTTTGGGTCGATTGTGAGCTCGCGCGACACCCACTTTGAACAGAGCTTTCACATATCCAAATATTCATTCACGATATGTTCAACACGTTAATTTGATATCTTTAGGGTCTCAGCTATCTCCATCAACATCACTTTATGGTTATCAGAAATTATTTTGTGGACTTTTTTGATGTTTTTGTCGGTAACAGCCTCTTTGGGACGTCCACTGCGTGCATCGTCCTCGGTGCTCATTTCGCCTCTTTTAAATTTAGCAAACCACTTCTGTACGGTTCATTTTCCTGGTGCAAGTCCGAATAATGTTTATTAAGCCACGCCTTGGCGTCAATAGTATTTTTTTCCCCAAAAAGCAATGCTTTATTAACACACGAAAATTCCTTTTTATCCATTTTTTAAACTAGCAAAAGTTGCTTCACTAAAAATGCTCTAACTCACATACTAATAGTGCAACAGCTGTCAAATTTATACGAAGGTTCGGACTAACTAAAATTCATATGGATTTAATACTATTAGCGCCATCTATGCATCAGCCTAAGAACTTTTTGCCCACCTGTTATAGGAACATTTTTGATTTCATGCATCATTTCGTGCATTTTAGCATGCATTATTAGTCTCTTCTATATTACCTACATCCTACGAACCAAATTGAGTAATCTTTTCCCTTATATTGCAGTTTCACTTAAAAAAATTATCGTTCATTTAAAATACTAATAAAAACAAAGATACATACATAAAAAAAAATGTTATGACACTTTCTTCTTTTTACTGAATCAACAAAACAGGAACAGCGACTCGATAAGTTGCATACCATGACATTTTTGACAATTTCTTTTGAACAGTGTCTTCTTTTTGACGAGTTACCCCTTTCCCTATAATGAAGGTCACAGGGGCGACCGTCCCCTGCTTACGGAACGTGCCCTGGCATATTGAATCGGGTAAGAGGAGACGAGATCGCATTAGTGTCAGCAGTTTCGAAACAATTGGGCGAGAGTTTTATCATCCGACAGCAGTCTCCGTTCCTTTGTCCTTATTTGAATATGTCGTTGGCAGGTGTTTCGTACACTTTGTGAGAGTTTTTGTTTGACTTTGGATTTATTTTTCTTCCAAAGATTGAAACAGTTGTTTTTTAAACTCTTTTTATTTCTCGTAAACGTAATCGTTTTCGTAACTTAAACTTAAAACTTTTTGTTTCCTAAAACTAAACTTAAAACATTAATAATTAATGATAATAATAATTAAACTTTTTATATGGTGTTTAATATGTTATTTATTTATGTCTTATTATTTTTTTTTTTACGAAATAAAATAAATAATTATTAATGTTTCTTTCAAAAGTTAGTTTATTAATTTTCTCAAAAGTTTCTGAAGTTTTAGTTAGTTTCAGAAGTTCACGATTTTAAAGTTTTCCTTATTTGCTAAAGAGGTCAGCTTCTTCTGTGATGGAGCACCCGTAGGTAGTAGTCTGACTTGGCTTCGTGTCGCTGAAGGAGTAAGGCGGTGACTTCCAGGAGAGCATTTTAGGGAAAATGACTCCGCATTTGCGTAAGAAAACACTGAAAATTCCCTCCAGATAATCCTAATCACGAGGCAAGGTGCTGAATATCACAAACGCCACCGAGTCTCCTCGTCTTTTGAAACAGTGTGTACAACAATGTCATCATCGAATAGAACCTCAATCCCAAGGCTAACCAGTGACATACTTTGCCACTGAAAATACTGGTTACTGAGCCACTTAGAGTCGGGACTAAAAAGAAGTAAATTAGTATTAAAAGAATCCATGACTTAAAAGACTGGTTTTTATAAACAAAACTGAGATATCTTTTCCTTTAAAATATTGCAGTTTCACTTAAAAAATTGCAGTTTATTTAAAATACCAATAAAACAAAGTGCTATTTTTCTACTGACACATACAACAAAAAAAGTTATGACACTTTCTTCTTTTTATTGAATCAACAAAACAGCAACAGCGACTCGATAAGTTACATCCCATGACATTTCTGACAATTCCTTTTGAACACTGCCTGCTTTTTGACATGTGCCCCTCCTTCCCCAGAATCAAGGTCACAGGAGCGACCGTCCCCTGCTTACGGAACGTGCTCTGGCATATTGAATCGGGTAAGGAGATCGCATTAGTGTCAGTAGTTTCGAAACAATTGGGCGAGAGTTTTATCATCCGACCACAGTCTCTCCATTCACTTGTCTTTATTTGAATATGTCGTTGGCAGGTGTTGCGTACACTTTGGGAGAGTTTTTGTTTGACTTTAGATTTATTTTTCTTTCCAAAGATTAAAACACCTTTATTTAAACTCTTATTTCTCGTAGCTAATTGAAACTAAAATAAGAAACAAGTAATATAAAAAAAAAATTTTTTTTTTTTAAGTCAATTCCTTATTTTTTTTTTTTTTTTTTTTTTACTATATTGCAGAAAGTCCTTTATAAATAATTTTCATTCATTTTTTTAAATTTATCTGGTGCCATCTATTGGTAGATATAGGCAACTTAAATCTAAACAAAACTAAGATTGATTAATTAAATTTAATTATTGAATTAATAATTGAAAAAACTGTATTAACATCCAGTGTCATCCACTACAAGTTCAAAAAAAATTCATTTGAACTTGAGTGGATGAATGAAAATCATTTTATGAACGATTGGAAATTTGAATAAGATATATATAGGGAGAGTGTGATCTATTAGTAGGAATTGAAAAATAATAAAAATTTAACTTTTAATATAGTATATATTTAATATATTATATTATATTATATTTAATTAATTATATTATATATTAATTAATATATTATATTATATTTAACATATCTATATATATATTTAATGTATTACTTATTATATATTTATTGCTACTATTTTACAAAATAATTAAATTACAAATTATTAAATTGTTATTTTTTTAAATTATATCAAATTACTTAAATTAGATTAAAATTTTAAAATAAATAAATTTATAATTAAATAAATTTTAAAATAAATAAATTTATAATTAAATAAATTTTTAATAATTAAAAATAAAAAATTTAAAATTTTTAAATTACATTTTGATTTATTTTAATTTTAAATTTTAAATTTAAATTTAATTTTAATTGTTTTAATTTAAAATTAATTTAAATAATTTTAATTTGAAATTTTTTAATTAATTAAATTCTTTTAATTTTAAATTAAAAATTTTTTGTTATAATTTAAAATTTATTATAAATTTTAAATTATAACAAAATTATTATTTTTTAAAACAATTTAGCCTCCTTTTTGTCCTTAAAATGATGTGTGTGTATAATCCTCCACGTCCTGCAGTGCGGGAGGGACATCCTATGAGTAATCTAGTCATGGATGGAGGAAAAGGAGGCAGCTTCTGTTGTGATGGAACACCCGTAGGTAGAAGTCTGACTTGGCTCCTTGTCGCTAAAGAAGGAGGGCATTGCCTTCTAGGAGGACTTTTTCGGGGGAACCACCCCGTATTTGCTTGCCATATGAGACAAAACCCGGAAAACTCCCATCAGGTAGTCCGCCTCACGAGGCAACATGCTGAACATCACCAAGGTTATTGAGATTTCTTATGTTTTGAAACAGTGTCTATGTTACAACAAAGCAGTCAGTGGATTGAACCTCAGTCCTCATGCTCACATGAGACGCACGTTCCCACTGAGCCACGAGTCGGCACCTCAAAACCACTTACCATTAGACTTGTAGATATGTAACAAATTGAAATACACCACGAAAATCTTGCAACTTTATGTATCCAATTAACCCTCAATTTTTGTTGAACATCTTCAGGAATGACATCTTTATATTTGCACACTTATTATGGACCCCTACGAACGGAGACTACTACTACTGGCACTACTACAAAGCTTCATGTTCCAGTTCCGAAATAAGTACGCTTCTAATTCGAACACTGAAACACATTATGCTATTCACCAGATCGAACTGGCACATCAGTATTGCATAGGATCAATTGTAAACTATTTGTTGATAATATGTTATTTATAATAATAATAATCATTGACAATATTTATATGTGTATATAATATGTAATATATATTTATATGTATATATATTACTATGAGTTTTGAAGAAACAATTTTCTACATTAGTATATTTCATTTCTTTACCTGCAGCCCGACTCGTGGCTCAGTGGCAATGCGTGCAGCTGGTGAGCATTAGGGCAGAGGCTCAATCAGCTGGTGGATTTGTTGTAGACACTGTTGCAAAAAAACGAGAAACCTCGATGGTGTTTGTGATGTTCAGCCTCTTGCCTCACTCGTCGGAGTGCCTGATGGGAATTTTAAGGGTTCCCCCATACGATAAGTAAAATGCGGGGGTAGTTCCCCTTAAAAGTCATTCGGGTAGCCACTGCCCTTCTTCTTCAGTGACAAGAAGCCAAGCCAGACTTCTACCTACAGGTACTGCATCCCAACAGAACCTGCCCCCCCCTCCCTTTTCCCTCTTTCCATGAGACCACAGGGTTCTTGGACTTGGTCTAGATGTTGCTGTCGGCCAAGTGGAATAAGATACAAACAAAAAAATAATAATAATGTTCCTCTACCTATATTGAATATTATCGGTTTAATTTACTAACGTTATTAACTTAAAATATTTATGAATTTGCATGAACATGTTAATTTCTATAATATATTTGAATTGAACATTTAAATATAATTTCAAATTATTAGAATTACAATTAAAATAAAACCAAAATGAGACATTTAATTCTAAATTTTTTTTGACTTAAAATGAATATTTAAAAGGCAATTCATCTTTTCAATTCACATTCAAATAAATAGAAAGTTCATAAATTTGAACCTTATATTTAATCGAATTCTAATAATTAATTACAAGCTCGTAATTCGTTTCTTAAAAATTTTTAAAAGAGAAAGTACAAATAGCTGCTCCATCCCAAAATTAAAATTGCTCTTCTAGGTTAATAAATTTAATCTAGTAGAATTCTATGCAGGCTCTCAGGACTCATTATTAATGTGAACGTCAGAATTTTTGGTGCCAAGACATAAAGCAGTTCGTCGCTTCTATAAACAAACTTAATTCGATCCATTTTTCTCTCATCTCTTTCCGAAGAACGAAACGGCGGTCTCTGATATTATTATTATTTTTAATTAACCCAATTATTATTTTACACCCAATTATTTTTTTTTCAAAAACTCTTTATTATTCTTCCAAATTTATTTCATCGCCTTCAAAGTAATCCCGTCCGGACACAACTTTTTTTCCGGCACAACCTGCCAACTTTTTTTCCAATCCTCAATGCATGCTAAAAAGTCATCGGCAGGGATGGCCTACAAAGCACGCGCCGATTCACGTTGAATCTCTTCAATCGACTCTTTTTAGTTTAGGGAATAGACAGAAGTTGCACTGTGGTTGTGGAACGATATGGGTTTCATTTTTGGCGAAAAATCACGATGAATCAATACACTGTGAGCTGGGGCATTGAGTATTTTCGGTACCAATCGAGATTTGACGCGTTTGAGGCCCAAAATGGAATGGACTGATTCTTTTTAAATTCCAACAACATCAGCCAGGTCTCAAATTGTAAATCGACGATTTGCAAGCACCAACTATTTATACCACTTCTAAACATTTCTTTCCGATATAGGCTCACCGAATGCCTTCTGCAACGTTCTATCGTTTCCGAACACAAAATTGAATGCAAGTTCTTTGCTCAATGAATTCAGACATTTCAAAAATCGCCGGAATCAGTTTTAGCATCTTACAAAGCCAAGCGTAACTCAAACAAAACTGAATATTTTGATATGAAATTCCACACAGATGTCAAGGACAGTGGACTAAAAAAGGACTAGAAAAGAAAAAGGACAAGGACTAAAAAAGAAAAACAATTGAAAGCCCAGGGAATTTTAAATTAAAAATTGGTCTTACTTTTTGGACACAGTAGTATGCATAACCTCTATTCGAAAATTAAAATTGCTCTTCGAGGTTAATAAATTTAATCTGGAGCTCTACGCAGAGCTCTTCGGACTCATAATTAATGGGACGTCAGAATTTTTGGTGCCAAGACATAAAGCAGTTCGTCGCTTGTATAAACAAACTTAATTCGATCCATTTTTCTCTCATCTCTTTCCGAACTGCGCTCTCTCGTCTCTGAAGTACTTTCTCATCTAGTACGTGCTTGCAACATATCTAATCTTTAATGTCACGTTGAATCAATATTATTGATTTTTCTTAAACTTCTTGTTAAGTGATGTCACAAGATTTGATGTAAGATGTGGGTTTTCCGAGTTAAAAGCAATTTCTTTCTTTTTTTTCCCCTTTAGTCGTTTCGGAAAGAAACTCGTTCCACATAGGAACCTAACTGTCGTTAATTTTTAATATTTTTTATGTATATTGACTGTGTGGGTGTTTTAATTAAATATTTATATTTTTTTCTATTTCTTTAATGGAATTTATTGAAGACAAAGATAAAATGAGTTTTAAAAAATGTTTAAAAACTAGATGATAGAAACATATGTTACTAGAACTTTAAATTATTAATTACAGTATTTATTTATTTATTTTTGCATTTAGATCGAGTCTAAAAGGGTTACTATAAATGGCTACCTTTGTTGAGCAAACGATTTTTTTAGATTTTTTGAGTAGAAAAGAATTATAATTAGATTTTAAAAAATAGTATTTAAAAATAAGTACGACGTAAAATAAAGTTTAAAAATAATAGTAAGTAGAATATATTAGTTGAACTTTAAATTATTAATCACAATATTTATTTATTTATTTTTGCAATTAGATCAAGTCTCAAATTTATAAATGGCTACATTTTTTGAGCAAACGATTTTTTGAGTAGAAAAGAATAGAATTAGAGTTTAAAAAATATTATTTAAAAATAAGTATCACTGAAAATAAAGTAAAAAAATTAAGTAAAATAATTTTCTTGAAATTCAAAGTAAACTAACAATTTATAGTACACGAAAAACGCGATTTTTGATCAAAATATCAATTTTACAATTTTTACATTTTTTAAAGCTTTCTGAATATATTCACAGTTTTTTTCTATCTTTTTTAGAACTAAAGTTATGTTAGTTTAAACTTCTCTTGAAGACGAGTTTATGAACCGGAAGTACAGTTTTCGTAACCGGAAATGATAGTTTCAATATATTTACCTTCAATATTTCCTTAATATTGAAACTTAAAAATAACTTCCTAAATGTAAAACTTATTCGAATATGAATAAAAAACATTAAATAATGTTTTTATTAATTAATAAAGTTAAAATTGTTGGCATCACTTGATCAAATAAAGAATCTGGTTGCAAGTTGGAACGTTTATTTGAATACAAAAAATTACTATCTCATAAGTTCGTTCCTTAAATTTGTAAAAAATATATATATATACACAACCTGCTCTATTTGAAAATTAAAAATGACTACATTTTTGAGCAAACGATTTTTTTAGATTTTTTGAGTAGAAAAGAGTTAAATAATTCTTAAAAATATTATTTAAAAAAAATTCCACGTAAACTAAGATAAAAAAAATTAAGTAAAATCATTTTCATGGAATAAAAAGTAAAATAATTTTTAAAACCCTCATTAGGTTCATCTTTTAATCCATTAATCATGAATTAAAAATTAAATCATTTAAATGAAATTAAACGAAAAATAGTTTTTTAAATCTTCATTAGGATCCTCTTTTAATCTATTAGTCATGAATTAAAGATAAAATCATTTTCATGAATATAAAATTAAAACAGTTATTTAAGTCCTGATTAGGGTTCATCTTTTAATCCATTCATCATGAATTAAAAATAAAATCTTTTTCATGAAATTAAAAGTAAAATAGTTATTTAGATTCATAACTATTTTACTTTTAAATAGTTACGAAAATAGTTATTAACAGTTATTATTATAATAGGAAGTAAAATAGTTATTTAAGTTCTCATTAGATTCCCCTTTTAATCCATTAATCCTGAATTAAAAATTAAATTATTTATATGAAATTAAAAGTAAAATAGTTATTTTAGTCATCATTAGGTTTATTAAAATTAAATTAGGTTAAAAAAATTTTTTTTATATTATTTGTTTTTCAGCAAAATAAATGGATTGGAATAAAAACTTTATCAAAAAATGAAAAAAAATAAAAATAAAATAAAATAAAATACCATAACTTTGATTCTGAGATCGGCCTTTGTTTTTTTTTTTTTTTTTTTTTTTTTTTTTTTTTTTTTTTTTTTTTTTTTTGGAGGGCGGGGAGCTATTAATGCTTTTACCTTTACAGATTATCATTACGGATGCCACGCGTTCAGCATATCATAATATTTCTATCATTCACAATAGTTTTATGGCATCGACCCTAATTGTACCGAATTCTAACTTAAATTATTTTTATTTTTATCTTACATTTATTTATTTTTAGTATTTTTTAAATTTTTTGACTACCATATTTTATTTTTTTTTTTTTGTAACTTTATCTTGCATCTTTTACTAACCTTCAGCAGCCAATTAATTAAAATCGTAAATATATACACATGAATTAAGTCGAGGCGGTTATGGGGGTCTATCCCCATTGGTTCTCCGTCATCAGTACGCCAATTGCTTATCTATATTCTATTTTTATATTAAACATTTATTTAGAGTTATTAATAACATTAACATGATGCATTTGCACAGCAATGTGATCTATATTCGGAGCAGACAACTAATAATTATTAATCAATATCAGGATTAAAAATAGATAGAGAGAAAAATAGGATCATTAATTAATACACATTAGTTGAATTATATAGCTATAATCGAAAAAATATTCGTTTAATGCAAACAAATTACCTAGAAAGATATTCGTTAAAGAATAAAAAATATATATTGTTTCAATTTCATATTTACAATCTTATGTAAAAATCAGCCACATAAATATCGTAATTATAATATCACAGGAAATTGATTTTATGAATTAATATTATTTTCCAGTTCATAAAACTTCTCTATTAAGTATACTTCTCAATCGTTAATTATTTTTTAAATTGAAAAAAAATTAGAATTTTAAATTCTGTTTTGTAACTTCCATATTTACTTTTTAGTAAGCACACAAAATTAATTTCAAATTATATTCAAAATTATTTTCAGATATAAAAAGCTTAAATATATATATATATATATATATATATATAATTTTTCTTTATAATTCTTTTTGTCTTAATTTTTTTTAGCAATTCTTTAAGAACATACTTATAAAGCTTTCAATGGAAAGTTAATTGTAACATATTTAAACATTATTAATTTTATATAAGATCATTAACAGATATTTTAACTTCCTTTTATTTCGCCTGAATTTATATAAAAATATAATAATCTTCTTTTTTTAATTATTTAAAAATATTATCGCTTAAAATTAAGTTTGACTTAAAAATGGAGTAACTAGCATTCACTAAACATAAACTACTATAGTTAATTTTACAACAATTGTACAGATTAGACACGATTACGATTATGATTACAATTACTATCGTATTAACAAATACGACATGAAATAGTACATTAAAATAATTTCAATAATTTCAAAATATTTTTCTTTGAATTAGAAATAATTAATTTCGATTTTTAAAATTATAATTCCAATTTTCATGAATATTACATTGTAATTTATTTTGAAAAATATTGATTTAAATTTTAAATAATACTGTTAATTCTATATTTATTAACAATAAATTAAATAAATATATACATACCTTACTACGTTTATCAAACTAAATTTATAACAAAATATTAAAATTCTATAGGAAACTTCAGTTTTCGACTAAGAAACACAATTTTAACAAATTTCTCTTGTAGTCAATAATATGTGGAGGTCTGAACCAACTAAAACTTATCTCTTATTGTGACTCAGAAGTATAAGTTCTTCAGTCTCCAAAAGATATTGAAAGGTTTATTCTTGTGTTCTGCTTTGTCTTCGAGATATCTACAGAGCTACACAAACAGTGATATCTGGCTTTTCGTTTATTTATTTTTTGGAAAAAGGAAATACAAATAAATTGTGTTATTGTATAGTGGTTGATTCCGCTTAAATCGAGTTAATAGAGATAAGTAAGAGTTTTTTTTTTTCTGAAATTTATGCTTTTAAGTTAGTGTAGATAATATTGAGAAAATTCAGTCACTTTGATGCAAGAAATCTCCGAAACTGAAAGTAAGATAAAATTAAGAGTGCTGCAGCTATTATTACATCTTCATATTATTTTTAAGCGTTTTATTTTGTAACGTTACAAAAATAAAGTTGTTCAAAGCTATTTATTAAAAGTATTTCATAAGAAAACCTTACTGAAAGTTATTTCAATTTTACACTAATGAAATAAATGCATATTATTAGAAGGCAAATATAATATACTAATAATAGAGAGTTTTTGCATAACGTTTTCTTATCGTCCGATTTTTTTCTCCCTAGCGCGCATGCTCATAGGAAACATTATTACAGATATGCAAGAGCATGCGCGCTAGGGGGAAAAAATATCGGACGATTAAGAAACGTTACGCAAAAACTCTCTAATATCTATACCTCATAACTACATATAGCTGTCTAAGGGCAGAATGCTTGGAGCTGGTTAGTTTTCCAGAAAAAATCCCGCCCCCCCCATCACCACTTTCAGCTATTTTTTTTTCTAAATAACTGATTAGCTATCCCGCAAAACATGATTCAGCATTACACGCATGTAGAAAATTAAACATGCTACCGACACATGGCTCAGTGGCAACGTAAGCCGCTGGTGAGCATCAGGGCTGAGGTTCAACCCGCTGGAGGCTTTGTTGCAGACACTTTTCCAAAAAAAAGAGGAGATTCGATGATGTCTGGGATGTTCAATATCTTGCTTCTTTAGTCGGAGAACCCCGGAGGGAGTTTTCTGGCGTTTTCTCTCATACGATAAGCAAATGTGGGGTAGTTCCCACTAAAAGTCCTCCCAGAAGGCCCTGCCCTCCCTCTTCAGTGTCCCCGAGACAAGTTAGTCTTCTACCTACGGATGCTCCGTTCGCTGGAACAGAAGCTGGCAGTTCGCCTCCATCCATGAGTGGATTACTCGTAGAATATCCGTCCCGCACTGCAGGACACAGAGGATTAGACATTTTCCCCCATACGATACGCACATGCGGGGTAGTGTCTTCCTAAAATACTCCGGAAGGCACTGTCCTCTTTCTTCAGCACCAGGGAACCAAGTCAGACTTCTACCTACGGGTGCTCCATCACAACAGAAGCTACCCTCCTCTTTCCCTCCTTCCATGCGGATTGTTGGTATGGATGTTGCTGTTTATCAAGTAGGATAAGAAAAAGAATTTCAATTTTACACTAAGGAAATATATGCATTTTCTTGAAATTTACGTGCAATATACTAATAATAGAGAGTTTTTGCATATCGTACGTTAGTTACGATATGCAAAAAATTATGTTTCCTAGCGCGCATGCTCATAGGAAACATAATTTCCTATGAGCATGTGCGCTAGCTAGCATGTGCGCTAGTAAAAGCTAACGGACGTCCTACGGTAACTAACGTACGGTATGCAAAAACTCTCTAATATCTCCCTGAAATCCCATAACTACAATACAACTGTCCAAGGGATAGAATACTCGGGGCTAGTTAGTGTTCCAGAAAAAAGACTTCGCCCTCTTCCCCTCCTCTGATCATTTCAACTTTTTTTTCCTTCTCAAATAAACTAATAAGTGATCCCGCAAAACATGATTTAACATTGCTCGGATGTAGAAAATCAAATATGCATCCGACTGGGGTTCATTGGCAACGCGCCCCGTTGATGAGCATTAGGGCAAGCGTTCAATTCGTCAGCTGCTTTGTTGTAGACATTGTTTCAAAAAACGAGGAAGCTCGATGGCGTTTGGAATGCTCAGCATCTTGTCTCGTGAGTTGGACCACCTAGTGGGTGATTATCCAATGCGATACGCAAATACAGGGTAGTTTAACCCAAAAGTCCTCCCGGAAGGCACTGCCCTCCTTCTTCAGCGTTACGGAACCAAGCCAGACTTTTACCTACGGGTGCTCCATCACAACAGAAGCTACCCCCCGCCGTTTCCCTCCTCTCATGCGAAAACACGAATTCTTGGACTTGGTGTAGACGTTGCTGTTTACCAAGTGGGATAAGAAACAATAATTTCAAGTTTACACTATTGAAATATATGCAATTTCTTAGAATTGACAGATAATAATAATCTCCTGAAATCTCATTACTACAATACAGCTGTCTGAGGGAAGAATACTCGGGGCTAGTTAGTGTTCCAGAAAAAAGACTCCCCCTCCCTCCATTGATCACTTTAAACTATTTTTTTTTCTTATTAGATGATTAGCGAACCCTATAAACATGATACGGAATTGCTCTGATGTAGAAAATCAAAAATGTTAAACTTCCTTCGTGGAATAAAAGCGTTGATGAATATGATCTTAAATTTGTAACACTTTTCGTATTAATTTCTATTTTTAATAAGTAATCTGATAAAAATAGTGATTCACGAGAATTTTTTCGAGATTTCGACAATGTTTAGCTTTGGTAAATTTTATTAGGAAAAGCTATCGATGAAAAGTGCAAAGGAATTCAGAGGTTATCTCAAGCATGAATGCTAAACACTGATAATAATTAAGAATTATTTTTTGTGAAATTGTAAAGGGAAAATGATTGCTAATAGCTGTCTATAAGTAAAAAATAAATCCTATATAATAGAATATTTAAAACAAACAAAAAAAAACTCATATAAACTTACCAAATATAATTTTATTTTAGCGATTAACTTAAATATAAACAATTTTTTTTAACATTTAACTAATTAGAATTTCTTAAATTTTTAGCTAGACATAAGGCTAATAAATTAAGGAGTAATTTTTAGTTAGAATAATTTAAGAGAAAAATTAGATTATTTAGACAACTTTAAAAAAAATTAGATTATAAAAGTATTATAATCTTTAAGTTACATTAGAAACTGTACATATAAACATTCCTACGTATCATAAATTTAGTGAATATATATTTGTGAGGCAAATATATTAAAAATACTGTAGTAATAAAAAAGTAATAGTAAACTCTATTTAAATACTTTATTATATAAATTTAGAAATGACCATGAAATTTATGTTATATTCAATAAACGTATATGATACTGTTATTTATCTCATAGGGTTCATTTTAAGAAATTTCCTTAATGTAAATTAATATAATATATTTTTAAGCTGGAAACTCGATCTTGAAGTCATTCACCAAAAATAAATTTAATTAATTAGCTAAAATTAATTAAAATACCATATGGGCTGAAAAGTTCGTAGGCTAGCATAGAAAAATTCATTTTTTTTTTTTTGATAGAATTTGATTTTATTATTCAATATAGTTGCCTTCGAGGGCGATACAACGATTATAGCGGTCATACAATTCTTCGATACCATTTTTATAGTACGATTTGTCTTTAGCCTCAAAATAGGCTTCAGTTTCGGCGATTACTTCTTCATCGGCGCAAAATTTCTATTCAGCGAGCATCCTCTTGAGGTCTGAGAACAGGAAAAAGTCGCTGGGGGCCAGATCTGGAGAATACGGTGGATGCGGAAGCAATTCGAAGCTCAATTCATGCAATTTTGCTATCGTTTTCATTGATTTGTGACACGGTGCATTGTCTTGATGAAACAGCACTTTCTTCTTCTTCAAATGAGGGCGTTTTTCCGCGATTTCATCTTTCAAACGCTCCAATAACGCTGCGTAATAGTCGCTGTTTATGGTTTTTACCTTTTTAACATAGTCAATGAATATTATACCATGCGTATCCCAAACTATTGATGCCATAACCTTGACAGCCGACTTTTGCGTCTTTCCACGCTTTGGAGTCGGGTTATCACGTGCAGTCCACTCGGCTGACTGTCGATTGGACTCCGGTGTGAAATGAGGGAGCCATGTTTCATCCATTGTCACATATCGACGCAAAAATTCGTGTTTATTACGATTGAACAGCTCCAAACACTGCTTAGAATCATCAATTCGTTGTTGTTTTGGGTCGATTGTGAGCTCGCGCGGCACCCACGTTGAACAGAGCTTTCTCATATCCAAATATTCATTCACGATATGTCCAACACGTTCCTTTGATATCTTTAGGGTCTCAGCTATCTCAATCAACTTCACTTTACGGTTATCAGAAATTATTTTGTGGACTCTTTTGATGTTTTCGTCGGTAACAGCCTCTTTGGGGCGTCCACTGCGTGCATCGTCCTCGGTGCTCATTTCTCCTCGTTTAAATTTAGCAAACCACTTCTCTGCGGTAGATTTTCCTGGTGTAAAGTCCGTATAATGTTTATGAAGCCAAGCCTTGGCTTCAATAGTATTTTTTTCCGCCAAAAAGCAATCTTTTAATTAACACACGAAATTCCTTTTTATCCATTTTTTCAAACTAACAAAAGTTGCTTCACTAAAAATGCTATAACTCACATACTAATAGTGCAACAGCTGTGAAATTTATACACGTGTCTTTTCAAGGTTATGGCTAACTAAAAATTATACGGATTTAATACTAGTAGCGGCATCTATGTGTCAGCCTACGAACCTTTCAGCCCACCTTTTAGTATTATCTGAAGAAAAAATAAAGCCTTTTTATTTATGTTGTTGACATATATAATGAAAATTTCATAAAAAAAGGTGGTTTGATTCAGTTGAAATTCCTTTTTTAATATTTCATAAAAGTAGGGTAATTCACTTGCTGTCGAGTTTGAAGTCAACAAAAGTATAAAGTTCTTTTAAATAATGCTTTAAAAATAATGACATTATAAACCTAAATTAATTTAATATTTTCAAAACCAATATCTTACATACATAACATTACGTAATACATAACATGTAGCAATATCTTTCAAACCATTCGAAATAAACCCTTAAATGTTTCCATATAATATAAAATGGACTTGCACCATTTTCAAAGCAAAAGTCTCATATATAGAACAAAGATCATTTTAATTTCTTACACGTTCAGTTTAATAACCCCTTTGTTAAACTATCATATTACATCTTGATTTCTCAGATAAAATATTATAATTTTTTAAAAATATCAAAGTAGATTTTGTTTTGCTTTTGCTTCACAAATTTTGCATCCAATGTTTTGGAAAGCCTGTTATATAGAGCTTGTTTTAAAAGCCGAAATTCTCAGTAATTTATGTCAAACACGTCGGAGGGACTTGGTTGAGATGCATTTAAATGGAATAGCCTTAATTCTGGTTTCATTTCTCATTTATTCCAAATGTAGAATAGTAGATTTAGAGATACGACTGGTAGTTTTATCCTGATGAATATTGTTCAAGTAAAGTAATGAAATGTCTCCTTTGAAAATATGACTTAAAACATATCGTTACCTCACACGTTCAGCAATTCACAATTCACAATTTTAATTTTATTCAATATTTTTATGGCATCGACAACCCTAATTGTATGAATTTTTAATTTAAATTCTTTTAACTTTAATTTTAACTTTTTATTTTTTTATCTTACTATTATTTTTTTTTTTAATTTTTGGAATACAATTTTTTACATTTTTAGAAACTTTACTTTTTACCATATGCTAATCTTAAGCAGCCAATTAAAAATCTTAAATTTATATGTATGAATTAAGATGAGGCTGTTTAAGAGGTCAATCCCCATTGGTACTCCGTAATCGGTACGCCAGTTGCCAGAATTAAAACATATTTATGGTGGTATTACGAGTAAATTGTGACATTTTTTTTCAACTTCTATTAATATAAGTTTTTTGTTATAAGAGAATCCAGAAAGTATCTTAAAATCTTTAGCAAAACTTTCCTTGTTTTCGCTATATATCAACATTTTAGATCTTTTACTACTCTCTTTCTGTAGTTAATCGATCTTTTTCTATTACAATCAGATAAATATATTTATTTATCTGATTGTAAGAATATAATATTTAATATATCCAAGCCTCATCAAAGAATATTTTCTCTACCATCAGCTTGAAATCAGATTTTATAATTATATGTAGTTTCTGTGGAGATGCATAAATATTTTGCGGCAGTTCTTAGAAAGATCGGACTATCTTTTAAAATATGAGATACAACTTAACAGGCAAAAAAAAATATGCGTCACCTTGGTTGGATATGCATTTTTGTCCATTTTTGTTGGATATGCATTACTTATCAATCAAATGTAAACTTAACGTTTATTTACTTTTTATTATGTTGTTTATTTTATGCATAGAAGTATTAAAATCATGCTTTTCACATCTTTTTTTTTATTGATCGAATAAAAACATATCATTTCGTAAAGAACAAAAATATAGCCTTGTTCAGCGGCTTATTAAAAAAATGATTTTAATTATGCAAACGATAATTAAACCTTATTCCGAACTAATGCCACTCAAGTTTTTTTTATTCATTTAAATTTAATTCATGAAAACAGTCAAAATCGTTACAAAAATGTCTGAAAACCCTCTGTATTTTAACCCAAACTAAAATAATAATAATAAAATAAAATAATTAAATAACAATATAATAAATAAATAATAATGATAATAATATAAATAATTACTTAATAAAAACTAATTATAATATAATAAATATAACTAATATAACTAAATAATTAATAAACTTATTAAATTAAAACTTAAACATCACCGTTGTTGAATACTGCATTTTTACCCATTGACGTTCCTTTTACTTTTTATTACCTATGTTGCTTATTTCACCTATGTGCTTAGTATTAAAATCATACTTTACACATCTTTTTTTTTAATAATCGAATAAAAACATTTCATTTCGTAAAAAGCAAAAATATAGTCTTCGATTTATAATTTATTTTTCAGTGATATATTAAAGCAAATAATAATTTTAATTATGCAGACGATAATTAAATTCTATTCCTTACTATTTTTTACACACTTAAATTTAATTTATGAAAAAATCAAAATCATTACAAAAATGTCTGAAAACATTTTGTATTTTAACCTAAACCAAATAATTAATAATAATAATAAATAATTGATAATAATAATAATAATAAATAAATAATAATAATAAATAAATAAATGAATAAATAATAATAATAAATAAATAATAATAATAATAATTCATAAATAAAAATTGCTATACTTCACCGTTGTTGAATCTACATTTTTACCTATTTTTATTAGATATGTATTACTTATCAATCAAATGTAAACTTGACGTTTCTTTACTTTTTATTAATTATGTTGCGTATTTTATGCGTAGAAGTATTAAACTACTAAAAAAAAATACTAACGCGTAGAAGTACGCTTTTCGCATCTTTTTTTTAAATCGAATAAAAACGCTTCATTTCGTAAACAGCAAATATATAGTCTTCGATATATAGTTTATTTTTCAGTGATATATTAAAGCGAAGAATGATTTTAATTATGCAGACGATAATTAAAACCTATTCCGAACTGATGTCACTCAGGTTTTTTTTTTATTATTCATTTAAATTTAATTCATAATAGAAAGGCAAAACCGTTACAAAAATGTCTGAAAACCCTCTGGATTTTAACCCAAACTATGTAACCAAAAACTAATAAAAACTGCTATTATTAGCAAAAATATGATATTCGAGCTTGATTAAAAGTCGTATTTTTTCACATTATATGAGACATTACTTTTGAAAATTACGGGTAAAATTATTCTGGGCCGATCATCATAGTATCAATAATTTTATAATCAAATTTCTTGACGATAATGGTTATTAATTACATCCTATGCATCAATTACTATCGAAGACATAAAATATAACCAAAAGAAAAGGATGATCGATATTTCATATAAATCATGTGATATTAAAAAATGGATAGGTACTTAAAAATTGTTAAACTTTTATATAGTTTCATTAAGAATGTTATCAATGTTATCTCATTATGAATGTTATCTCTCATAATCAAATTTTATTTATTTATTAAGAATGTTTTTAATATTTCAAAATTAAATTCTATTTATTTATTAAGAATGTTTTTAATATCTCATAATCAAATTCTATTTATTTATTAAGAATTTTTTTAATCTCTCGTAATCAAATTTTATTTATTTATTACGAATTTTTTTAATCTCTCAAAATCAAATTTTATTTATTTATTAAAATGTTTTTAATCTCCCATTATCAAATTTTATTTATTTATTAAGAATGTTTTTAATATTTCAAAATTAAATTATATTTATTTATTAAGAATGTTAATAATCTCTCATAATCAAATTTTATTTATTAAAGAAACATTTAAGGCTTATAAAAATAATTATGTCGTCTTATTTCAGAAATTTTCAGCTTTATTCAGAAATCAGTTTTATAAAATCAATTTTATTCGAAAATTTTAAGATTTTCTGATTCAACTTTTTAAAGAATTCCTCAGGAAAAGCAAATCTTTAGATTAAAAAAGAAAAAAAAAACTTTATAGAAAACTGCGAAATGATAAAAATGATTTGTTTGAGTAAAAGGTAAAATAAATTCTACTAGAAGCTAAAAGTAATGAGATAATTTGATTAAATTTACGAAATTTAAATAAATGTTATTTTAATTAATATTAATATTTATATTATTATTAATAATTATAATATTATAAATATATTATAAATATTATTAATAATAATATTATAATTAATATTAATATTATTAATTGTAATATTAATATTTAAATTTCATGGAAGTATAATGTAAATAGAATAAGGATCAGAGTAAATATTTACAGTTTATTAAAAAAAAATTTTTTGAAAAAACCTTGCTTATTTCTTTTTGAAAATTTTAGTTTCATTTATATAATGTAAATAAAAAATAATGATTTTTTTTAAATTTTAATATTTTTCTTTTCTTTTACGTTAAATTAATTTTAAAACATACAATATAATATGTTGTACTATTTTATGTCGAAAACTGTGCAGACTTTGTTAATTAAAACTAATTGCGTTTACTCAAATATTTAAAGAAGATATCTAATTAATTCTATAAAATTTTCTGTTGTATAATTTTATTTTCATTATAGTATAATATAGCTTAATTCCAACTTTTAAAAAACTAAAAGGGTATTTTGAAGTTCACTTTAAAAAATATAAATTTATTTCATTGGATAACTAGAATTTGGACAAGAAATTATTTTCTTTCTAAATATTTATTTACATGATTCAACAAAAGAATCGTGTATAATAAAAATATGCTTAATTCAGGAAAACGATATTCATTTAATATTGGATAATATTTTTTACTCTTTTAAAATTGAAGATAAATGACAAGGATTTCTTAAAGAGAAATTTCTTTTGTTGTTGTTGTTTCTTCTCTCACTTGGTAGACAACTACATCTAGACCAAGTCCAACAACCCGTGTGGTCTCATGGAAGAAGGGAAAGGAAGGTCGTTTCTGTTGTGATGGAGCACCCGTAGGTAGAAGTCTTGGCTCCTTGATGCTGCAGAAGAAGTGCACTGGCTTCCGGGAAGACTTTTAGATGGAACTAAAATAACCGTATTTGCGTATCGTATGGGAGAACAACCCGGAAAATTCACACCAGATAGTCCGACTCACGAGGCAAGATGCCAAATATCCTAAACACCATTGAGTCTCCTCGTTTTTTGGAACAGTGTCTACAACAAAGCAACCAGCGGATTAATCCACTGCACTAATGCTCACCAGCAGCGCCCGTTGCCACTGAACCCGGAGTCGGGCAAATTTCTTTTTTAGACTTTAATTAAAATAATCATTTCCAAAATAAATGCTTGCATCAATTGCCACGATAGCTGCACAACAGTATTTTAATATAAAATATAAATTAATTACTTCAGTACAATTCAACGCATGTCAGGAAAGGAGAGAATGTTATTGATGGTATTTGATGTTGAATTAGTTGATGTTATTTACATCTTTTTCTTTTTCTTTTTATTGGCTTTTTCATATATAAGTAAGTTTATATCATATCAAGACTAAAATTAAAGTTTTCTTTACCCATATAAAAATAAAAGTGATTGCTTAACTTATTATTTTCCTGTGAAAACATTTTAAATTTGCTATCAACGATTTTATTTAATAAAGGATTATATAATTTTTAAAGAACATTTATATATATATTGCATTTCACCAAATTAACAAAATAAAAATTTCCACATAGACGCTATGCAATGCAAATAACAATATATGAGTTTTAATTTGGGGCGAATCCATGGCTTCGGATAATATTATCATTAATATAAGAGTTAGAATAAAACTGTGATAGATTGATATAAATATATAGTTTAGCATTTCTTTTACAGTTCTCTCCTAAACATAACTGACCAAGAATATAATTGAATAAACAGTTAATATCTCAAAAAATAAGGGACAAGACGACTCTAAAAATGAAACATTGATGAGAATATATTAAAAGATAAAGAAACGATAATTATGAGAACATATCAAGCGATAAAAAAACGATAATTATGAAAACATTTTAAACGATAATGATAATTATGAGAACATATTATACAAGGAAAACGATAATTATGAGAACATATTAAACGATAAAGGAAACGATAACTATGAGAACATATTAAATGATGATGAAAATGGTTCAACATTCTTCACAATTTCTATTTTTTAAATTAAAAAATAAAGATTTCTTTCACAAATTTCAGAAATATCCTTTAAGAACAATTCTTTTCTATTAAGGCGCACAAATATTTATTTAAAATTTCGTATGGTTTAAAAGAAAAAGAAAAGAGTACAATCTCTATGGAGAATATTTTGGTGTTATAGAATTAAGAATTATTCCAAGAAAACTTATCCGACTGTAAAATGTGAGTAAGGTCAATCTTTAAGAAGTATAAAAAGAGTTCTTGAGGTTCGAAAGATAAGTTTCTTGAAGTTTTTCAACTCGATTCTTTTTTTCTAAAATGGAGTGAAAGAACGAAGCAGAAACACCGAGTCAATTTCTGTCTTATGGATTATGCAGAAGAATAGCTAGGTTTCACTGGATAAAAATCGAGAAATACAAACTAAAAAAGAAAAAGAAAGAAAATACGAAACCAAACATTTCTTTCCTGGCCTCTTTTTTTCCAACACCGAAAATCGATTGGTGGGTAAGAAAGAAAATAAAAATAAAAAAAAGAAACAGAAACGATTCGATGGATCAAAATTAGGATTGGGAAAGAAAATATATTCTCGATCGCACTGTTAACGGCATCTGTAACCTCATATCACGTGCACCGGAAAAATAAAATAAAAATGCATTCGGAAAAAGTCAATGGCGAAAGATTCTGTAATCTCGTAAAGATTGGGAATAAAAGAAATAATGACTTTTAGATGGGGTAACGATTTTTGCTTCGAATGATGTAGTTAATTCTTTTTAAACCAGAAATATGGAAATAAATAAAAAATTTGTATAAAAAAATTTTAAAAATTGTAATCGACTCGGCCGATGTACAGGTTACCCATAAAATTTAGAATTTAATGTAAGAACAAAACGCATAACAGCAAT
>BPLQ01013374.1:412450-427723 GCA_021605075.1 Caerostris darwini | reverse complement strand
TACTTTGAAATAAAATTGTCTTTGCTTTCACCAGAAGATCTTTTAGAGCAATTTTTCATTAATTATATAATTATTTGACTTGACTTGACTTGACTTTAAGATTTATGCTCGCGTAAGCTGCTTTATCTCAATTTATTTGCTCTTAAGAAGAAATAATGACGTTTAAATGTGGTAACGATTTTTGCTTTGAATGATGTAGTTAATTCTTTTTAAAACCAAAAATATGAAGAGAAATAAAAAATGTGTGTAAAAAGAAATAAAAAATTGTAATCGGAAGGGCCGATATAGAGCTTACCCATTTAATTTAGATTTTAATGTAAGAACAAAACGCATAACAGCAACCTTAAAAAATAAAAAAAACTATAGAATTCCAAACGATTTTCTTTCATTCAGAAATCTCGTCTTTATTTTGAAATTAAATGATTGAAAAATGAAATTTACTTTCACCTGATGATCTTTTAGACCAATTTTTCATTAATTAAATAATTATTTTACTTGACTTGATTGACTTGACTTTGAGATTTATGCTCGTATTAGCTGCTTTATCTCAATTTATCCAATTGCTCTCAAGAAATCAGGAAAAAAAAAAGAAATAAGAAAAGATTATATAAATAAAAAAGATCCTCAGATATTCAGAATGGTTTGACTGTTTCCAAAAGTAATAATAATAATAAATGTGGTCTTATATAGAATTCCTGACTCCAATTAATATCAAAAAAAAGTTAACACACACAAAAAAAATACATAATTTTTCGTATGAAATGTATTATTGATATGGTTTTGTAATAAAATTCGTCGCTCATATCAAATAACCAAAAATATGAAAGGACTTTGTATCCAAAAGTTGTTTCAGCTTTTCTCTTTGTACGTCATATTCAGTGCATTGAAATAAAATATGTTCCTCTGTCTCCAGTTTATTGCATCTTAAGCAAATCTGTATATAATTATTAGCTCGTGAAAGAAATTTAAATAAGCCAATAATAATAGCTCGTGAAAGAAATTTAAATGTGCCAATAAGAATAGCTCGTGGAAGAAATTTAAAAAAATTAACCAATAAGAAACATTGAAAGTGGTCAAAGGCAAAAAATTTATCAAGGAAACGAAAAACTCGGCTCTGGAAAACAATACCCATAATTTTATGGGTAATAAAGGTCAAAGCAGAGAGATGAGCAGACTTGGTAAGACCAAGGGCCACATAATTAAAATATATATTTATTATTTATATTTATCATTATTTAAATAGGAAAACTAAGAAAGTAAGTGAAAAATTTAATTTTTGGCTTAAAGTTAATTTTCTTTAACGAATGTCTTCAAACTTCAACTTTTGTAACAACTAGGGCAAATTTTCATTCGTTAAAGAATGCTTGTTTTACGGTTTGTTATATCGTACGTAACATATATATTTGTCATTTATATATATCGTTTGATAATATAATAATAATATATATAACTGAAATTTTTTTTTCAATATTGATCCATAGAAATGAATGAATATTAATCTATTATTTAGCTCCGATTTAATCTAAACTAGCCTGATTAATAACGGTTTAAGTTACCCAATTTGTTATCCCATATGTAAAACTTAATCGTAAAATAATTTTATCAACGTCATAGACACGGACAATAAATCCGTAGATTAGAAAGTCCTTCCATTGAGTTTTGAAAAGAAAGACTCGAATCTCTGGATGTCACCCCTAGAGATGCTTTCTCTTAAATTTGCTGAGATTAACTGTTAGTGGCGTGAAGACACTTCCCTGGATGTTCACTGTGTAACGCTAAATTTGCTACTTATTTGAAGGACCTATTGGAAAATCCCTCAATAATTGAAAACAATTATTTAACAACAACTTATAATCGTTTGCATATTAACTATAAAAAAAATTATTTATCTCCGTTACATTTATTTCCCTGGCTCTAATTTTTATGTTAATGATTTCAACTAATTTTAGTCCAGTTTGAAGCAAAATGACAAAATTAATAAAGCAACGATTTATAATAATATATATGTATATAAATTAAGTAATATTAATATATAATGTGTAAATAATATTATATATTAATTAATATATCATATATTTATAATAAAAATGTATATTTTAAATATATATATATATATATTTTTTTTTTGGAAATTAGAAAAGAAATAACTTTAAACATATTTATTGATCAATATTTTCAAAATAAGTGTTAAAATTAGCAATGAATTCATTGGAGACTTTTCACCAATTAAAGAAATTACTTAGCAAAATCCTTGTTTAAATTAAAACAATATACGAATATTGAAAAGTATTCATTTTGTTGTTCTTTAGTACTCTTTTTTTTTTATGTCAGATCACCCAGTTTACTTATATAATGAGAAAAAGAATTTTTATCAAAATAAAATTAAAAAAATCAATATCCTTTCACAATAATCACTCAGTCACTAAATTCTAAAAAATGTATCTATTTCTCAATCAAAACTAATAATTTCTTTCAAATAAAAATTAAAAAAATATTTTAAATATTTAAATATAATATCAGTTATATTTAAATTAATTTAAGTATTTACTGCTATGGATTACTTTTTCTTAGATTAAGAAATTAATTTCTTAATTCTTAATTTCTTAGATTACTTTTTAAGTATTTACTGCTATGGATTACTTATTACTTTACTTTTTCTTTTCTTTTTCTTAGCCACAGATATTTACCATCTTAAAATGTGAATATTTGAAAATTTTATATGCGAATTTAAATTTAAATTATATTAACAATATCATTAATAGCAGAGCCCTATGTCGTTTGGCATTGATGGCATTTGACAATGAAATTTAACACAAATCAAATAATATAAATAATCTAGAATTTGTGAAAATCTTCGAACCAAACGATTATTGAAAGCTAACTTAACACAATTGAAATATTATTAACAATCTAGAATCTGTGAAAATCTTCGAACCAAACGATTATTGAAAGCTAACTTAACACAATTGAAATATTATTAACAATCTAGAATCTGTGAATATCTTCGAACCAAACGATTATTGAAAGCTAACTTAACACAATTGAAATATTATTAACAATCTAGAATTTGTGAAAATCTTCGAACCAAACGATTATTGAAAGCTAACTTAACACAATTGAAATATTATTAGCAATCTAGAATCTGTGAATATCTTCGAACCAAACGATTATTAAAAGTTAATTTAACACAATTCAAATATTATTAATAATCTAGAGCAGGGGTCTCCAAACTACGGACCGCGGGCCAAATCCGGCCCGCCAGTGTCATCCATCCGGCCCGCGACAGCGAATAGCTTATTGGTGCTGTAATAGGTTGGATAAAATAACTCAGAATGATATTAACTCGGTTTTATTTAATTGCTAAGTAAAACTTAATGACAAGCATAATACGCAGAAAATTTAACTTAAGCATAACAACTAACAAATAATTGAAATGAATTCCACTAACATTATAAACTAGTGAACACCCCGCCGTTACTTCGGTAGTTATGTTGGGGTAAAGAGCATCACATATTGTATGTCGATGTTTGGAATGTACATATCCTGAATCAAACATATGATTTCTATCCTGAAATTCCCTCAGGAACGGAAAAGCTAAATGAACGCGAATGAAACCTCGGGGTATCCACTTGTAAAAAAATACTAATGAGATTTATGTAATTGTGATTTTTCACTGACAATAGTTGTGGATCAATTTTATTTGTACCAATTATTAAAAGAGATTTAAGATGCTCATCTGTTAACTTAGATCTGTAAACATTCTTTGTGTACTTCATTTTGGAGAAGGTTTTTTTGACACAAGTAAGTAGTACCATAGATTAATTAATGAGTTTTTAATTTTTCTGCCATTATAAACGGTTTTGGCCCTTGGTACTTACTGGAGTAAACAGTATGGCAGTAAGGCTGGGAAGTTTGGAGACCCCTGATCTAGAGTCTGTGAAAATCTTCGAACCAAACGATTATTACATTTTTTTTCAAACGTTCTACATTTCTTTTCTTGTGAGTTTCTTCAAACAAAAAAGCTTCAAAAACTGTAATCACGTCTCTTTATTCTGCCGCAGATTTACTTTTTCGATTTAGAAGTTTAATGAAACTCTACGTTTTAAAGATATATTGCATTTAAATTAGATGAAAAATTTTTACATAAAGAAATCAAAGCCTGAATTTAAGTACCAACAATAAAAAGAGTGTTCCAAAAAGTTATTGCTTTATTAAATAGTTTTTTAGAAGAAACAAAACATTAATTTTTTAAGGATAGTATTCTAAAAAGCTATTGCTTTATTAAATAGTTTTTTAAAAGCAACAAAACATTAATTTTTAAGAAGAGTATTCTAAAAAGTTATTGCTTTATTAAATAGTTTTTAAAAGCAACAAAACATTAATTTTTTAAGGATAGTATTCTAAAATGTGATTGTTTTATTAAAAGCAACAAAACATTAATTTTTAAGAAGAGTATTCTGAAAAGTTATTGCTTTATTAAGTATTTTTTTTAAAAAAACAATAAAACATTAATTTTTTATTGCATAAGCGAAAATTGTTATTAAGAAATTAAATAAGTGATATTTATTGTTATTATATAGATAACAAAATAACAATAAATGCTATGTTAGATGTAGATAACATAATAACAATGAATGTTATGTTAGATGCAGATAACATAATAACGTTGTTAAACAAATGATTCGATGAACTTATATACTTTTTGAATTTAGTCGTAAAAAAACTTTTGAAAAAAAGTATACTACTTAGTAAAGAGATATTTACGGCACGTATTTGAAGTGATAAGCAAATAGGGTTGCACTCTTGGCAACAGTGTGGGTGTTTTCCTGGTTTTTCTTTCATGTAAAACTTCTAAAAATTAAATCCTATTTCTAATTCTCCTTATCGATAAGATTCATAAGGTTTCAAATATGAAAATTAAGAATGAGAAACTTCAATAGATGTACTCAAGAAATATGTTATTAACAACTGAAAGAATAAATTTAAAATTATTTTCTTAATGAGCGAAAACAGAATCTTGCTTAATAATTTTTAGATAATTCAGTTAAGTATTAAATTTATTTAATTCGAATGACGTAATTTTTATTAATTTAAATGTATTTTTATTAGACAAGTTACATCTTTCCTTGAATTTCAAAATTTTAATTAATGCTTAGTTAATGTTTTTTTATATATAATATATTAAATGTTAATGTTTAAATATTTTGTGTTGATATTTTTTTATATATAATGTACTGTATGTTTTTTTAAAAAAATATTTAGAGATTATTTAAATGCCATGGTAGAAAATACTTCTATTTCACAGTAATTTATTCATTTATATTACAAATGAGAGTAATAAAAAAATTTGATGAAAAAATATTTAATTCGACATTAAATATTTAAGGAATGATGCCTTTTATTGGAATTTTCAGCGGATTCCCAGATTACATAATACAAACTAGAAAAAAAGAAAGAAATCATTTAATAAATTTAAGCAATAAAATATATGTATTTCAACAATTAAAAAAAATTCTAATTTTACAAAATTGTTGCGCGACTTATTGGTTTTTTCCCGCTAAAATGTACAGGCATTTTATTGAAAATCAAGTATTCGAAAATGTTTTTTTTTTCTTTTTCCTTGAAAAAATTATAATGCTCGTTCTTTCATGATCATGTAATACACACATCCAAATATGCATACTTATATTGCTAGTTTTACAACAATTTATAGTTTTCCAAATAATTAAATATGTGCCGTTATGCTTAATTCGAATTAATTGAGTTCATTTAAGTTATTTCGAAACTTCGTAAAATTCGAAATATTTTTTATTGAAATATAAATCAACATTATTTATATTATTCAATTACTTTACCTTTAGGTTCGGTTTTTTTGTTTTCTCTTTTTGATTGAGAAAACTCCTTCTTTTCCAGCGGCGCCACAGGTTTTTTTATTCTATCGAACGCCATCGTTTTCATTCGAACTAGCTCAGCAATTCGAATGACAGTGGGGGAAAAAATGCTGCTAAGGCAGGAAGGAACATGTGTTCTCTGCCATCTGCTAGCATACAAGATAATGGCATCCCGATTTCCTTTGCATCATAAAGACACGTGAACGAATCACTTTTGTTTGATTGTTTATACACAAAGTCACAAATGCAGACGATATATTTCTCGTTACACAGCTTAGGATTTTTGAAAGAAAGGAATTTCAATGAAAATGCGTTGAATTTTATTTTTAAATTATTTTATTGATTATTTTAAACAAAATTTTTGGGCGTTTTAAAATTATTTTGGATATTTTTATTAAAGTAATGAATGCTGATTAATTTTAAAGTGTTAAAGTGATATAGTAGAATCGATTTATTACGAATTGCTTAAATTACTTATCAAACATTTATGATTAATTTTGTATTTCTATTACAACAATTGCGCTAGAAAGATATTGATAAAATAATAATTATTTAATATGAATTTTTGGTTTTATTTTTTAAAAATAAGATGAAACCTCTAATTTTAATTAAAAGTTTCATCTTCATTAATTTCTAAAATAATTAATTAATAATAATAATAATTAATCTTCATTGATTTCTTTTTCTATCTTCAAAAAATCATCTTCATTAATTTTAATGATGATTAATTTTGTATTTCTATAAAAAAAAATTGCATTGGAAACATATTAGTAAAATAATAATTATTTAATTTGAATTTTTGGTTTTATTTTTTTAAATAAGATGAAACTTTTTTTGTTGTTGATTTTAAAGAAAATATTTATAAAAATGAAAGGAAAAGTAATTATTAGACAAAGTGTAAATGATTATTTTTTTATTATTTTAAACAAAATTTCTGGGAGTTTTAAAATTACTTTGATTATTTTTATTAAAGTAATGAATGCTGATTAATTTTAAAGTGATATAAGAATCGATTTATTACGAATTGCTTTAATTACTTATCATGAAGATAAATTTCGTATTTCTATAAAAAAATATTGCATTAGAAACATATAAAATAACAATTATTTAGTATGAATTTTTGGTTTTATTTTTTTAAAGTAAGATTTAACTTTTTTTGTTGTTGATTTTAGAGAAAAAAATTTATAAAAATGAAAGGAAAAGTAATTATTAAACATAGAACAAGTAATTATTTAAAAAAAAATTTCTGAGCGTTTTAAAGTTACTTTAATTATTTTTATTGAAGTAATGAATGCTGATTAATTTTAAAGTGTTAAAGTGATATAGAAGAATCGATTTATTACGAATTATTTAAATTACTTACCATGCATTTATGATAAATTTCGTATTTCTTACAAAAAAATTGTATTAGAAACATATTGATAAAATAATAATTATTTAATATGAATTTTTGGAATATGAATTCTATTATTTGAAATTAGAAAGAAAAATATACTAAAGTCTAAAGAAATTACCGATAAACGGGAAAATTATATTACTCAGATGAAAAAACTAACATGTAACCACAAATTTTGCTTCTTAGTAAGCGCATGGAAAAATTAGTCCACAGCAAAAACCTAGCAACCAGTATAGTTTTATAAGACACGCTGTTGATATTAAAAAAAAAATAAAATAGATTCTGCATCAGAGTCTCTGATGTCAGATAAAACATCAAAACAGAAATCATTAAAAACGAGTAAATTACGTCATTTAATGATGCTAGGGTAATGAGAGATAATAGGATGTCTATAAGGAAATCAACAACAATTGAAACGAGAGCGCACAACAAATATCAATTGTTCCATCATTTCCCGTTTCTGAAACAGCTGAAGGAATGTCACGAAAAGCAGTACGTGGAGGTCCAACACGCACATCTACTCGGGATGTCGATTTTTGTATTTGCCACAGATTGGACGACGCCACACATAACTGACTACACATCAGCTTGTTTACGATTTGACAGTGTCAAACGAAAGAGCTGCATTGCGGAAATTTTTATAACCACCCAGCTCTGGCGTTCGGTCCCACAGGTTTCGGGTTCGAATGCTGGTGGTGCTATGGATGTTTGTAGGGGTTCGTAATCCACTTTAAACAGTAGGTCCCGGTCTCATATGACCATAGAGCGTCACAGAACCAATCAAACTTCTCACCTACATCCTTCCCAAACTATAAAGGGGCCACTCAGCTCGAGGCACAATGATGTGGTATGGCTTAGTATTAGTAGTAGTAAGAACCACCCAGCTGGAAAAACTTAAACACGAGACCAAATAAAGAGGCGGCTGCCAACTTTCGATTAAAAACCCGGACACGATTGTCTTGCGGAACACCTAAACAGGACAGGTGTCCTCGCCTCGAACACTTGCCCAATATATAGAGCGGGAACAATGAATTCAGAACATCTTTTGAAATGTCCAGGATTGAACGGATTAAGCGCCAAGGAGAAGCTCTTAGAATTGTATTGGGGTCAGAAGCCTCATGGGCTAAAATAAAGTGGCTACCCCTTTTATTAACATTCTCCCCTTTGACTTTTTGTGGTGTGAGAGATCGACTTATTATCGATTACTGTCTTACTGTATGTTTACTTTCTTAAGCTTGTTCCTTCTTTGTGCGTGATTCTTATTGTAATGGATTGGTTTCCAATAAAGCCATATGTTACAACATTTATAACCACCTATATAATCAGCTTATTTACAAGGAAACCTGTGACTTGCGTTTGCCTGAAGGGCTGGCATCGAATTTGGTGTTTAAACTGGACTTCACCTCGACTGGATATAGCAACAATTAAGTTATCGCGCTTCATACCAACAGCTCCCAGTTAAAGACAAATTGCTGATTACTGAAATGTAGAACCTCCGGAACTTGATATTAGATCAGCAACATGCGGGAATTGCACTCAAAATGATTTGATGGTTTGCCCCAGGATTTGTATCACCGCATGAATAACTCTATTTGCGTGATATTGTTGTAACGTCTCGGCCTATATTTGACCTATAACGGCTACAAGACGAGGACCAATTTCAGGTTTATGGGAGCACTTTAATTTTTATTTGCAATCACTGTATATATATATATAAATAATACACTCTTGATTATTAAACAAAGAAATTAAAAGTGAAAATAAAATTTTATCACAAGTGCACTGTGAATGTCAACAACTACTGTAAGAAAAGAATGCCAAAAAGAGTATTAAATATTTCTCCACATTTCAGAAATAATACCTTAGACACAGGCCTATTCCGACAAAGGATGAAAACCGATCCAACCTAAAAATGCCAAAAGAAGGTCCTGTAATTCTTCCAGCTATTAAGACCTGCTAGCCCAGCACATTCGCCTCATTTCATGAACAACACATTCGTCGTGGCAAACTCGTCATGAGGCGCCATTCATGATGGCGGCATGGCAGACCTATACGTCATCCACGAAAGGTCTTCCAGATCCTGAAGAGAATCGATTTTTAACTTGAAAAGTCGATGAAGACGGCAGACAAGAAGGCGGAAGAAGACTAAACGGCAGCGAAAGAATTCCACTCACAAAATGGGCGATGTGAATGAAAAGCAAATTTAATAAATGAAGATACAGAACATGATGAATCTGCAGTTCTTGACGTTTAATTCTTGTAGCGCCATTTTGTCGTCCATTAGCAATGAATGAGACCTGAATGTCTTGATATCATTTATGTTTCTCACAAATCATTTCCAAAGAATAAAGAACGTTTGAAGAATTATTACACCCATTCGTATTTAGAAGATGACATTGATAATAATATATAGTTGGATAAGAAAGCATTGTAAAAGTCCATTTGAATTTTTATCAACAATGAATTTTGTTTTAAGACAATTATTTACGGAATTTACTTTAAAAAGTTATTGAAAATGACATTAAAAGATTAAATGACTAAAAAGATTAAGAAGACATTAAAAGATATGTAAACAATTTTCTTCATAGTAGATACCAATACTTTAAAATACAGAAAATTTATACGGAAGATTTATATGTATATATATATATATATATATAAATCAACTATTAACGATTGTTTTTCGTATGTTTAAATCGTGGTAACCCTGTTGGGAGAATGATGGCCGAGTGTCTGGTGCTCGGTGCCACAGAATTTGGGTTCTAATCCCAGTGGTGCCATGGATGCTTGTAACGGTTCGGAATCCACTTTAAAGCGTAGGTCAGGGTCTCACGTGATCGTAGAGCATTGCGGGGGTATTGTTACTCGGCGTCCGTAGCTTATCTTCAAGCTACACACCTTCCAAGGTAGTGTTAAGTGAGTAAAGTCGGTGCAGCGCTTTCCTTAAGGCATCCAAGACAACTGTCTAAGTGTTTGCCAGCTGCATTAGAAAAAATTCCGAATATGAAAAGTAACAAAAATAATCTAGATTTTTAAATTTAATTTGTGAATGATGTGCATTAAAATCATACTTTCGCATTGTGAATGTCAAACAACTCCTGCAAGTAAGGAATACTAAAAAAAGTATTAAATATTTCTCCACATTTCAGAAATAATACCTTAGTAACAGTGCTATTTCGAAACTTGATGAAAACCTGTTCCAATCTAAAAATGCCAAAGGACACACTGCAGTTCCTCCAGCTATTAAGACCTGCTAACACAGCACTTTCGCCTCATTTTACGAACAACACATTCGTCGTGGCAAACTCGTCAGGAGGCGCCATTCATGATGGCGGCATGGCAGACCTATACGTCATCCACGAAAGGTCTTCCAGATTCTGAAGGGAATCTAAAAGTCGATGAAGACGGGGGACAACAGGGCGGAAGAAGACTAAATGGCAGCAAAAGAATTCCACTCACAAAGTGAGCGATGTGAAAGAAAAGCAAATTTAATAAACGAAGATATGGGACATGATGAATCTCCAGTTCTTGACGTTTAATTCCTGTAGCTCCATTTTGTCGTCCATTAGCAATGAATGAGACGTGAATGTCGTGATATCATTTATGTTGCTCACAAATCATTTCCAAAGAATAAAGAACATTCGAAAAATTATTACATCTATTCGTATTTAGAAGATGACATTGATAAAAAAAATAATATATAGTTGAATAAGAAAGTATTATAAAAGATCTTTTAGAATTTCTTAACAACAATTAATTTTGTTTTAAGACAATTATTTACGATATTTAATTAAAAACATTAAAAGATATGAAGACAAAATTATTTTCAGGAATACCAATACTTTAAAATCCTATTAATGGTATTTTTTCCTATACTCAAATCATAGTAACCAGGTTGGGGGCCTGATGGCCGTGTGTCTGGCGCTCGGTGCCACAGGCTTCGGATTCTAGTCCCGCAGTGCCATGGATGCTTGTAGTGGTTCGGAATCCATTTTAAACGTAGGTCGCCGTCTGTTTAGACTTTAGAGCATTGGATATAGAGCTGATATCCCTACCCCGTCAAAAGAAAACATCTTCTGTCTCCGAATCTGAAATAGACAAACGGCCTTGGTCCACCATGGGGTTGTCGCGCCAATGATGATGATGATTAGAATTAAATAATATATATGATGATTAAAATTAAATAATTGATTAAGACATCAATTAAATAATGTAACTTCTCAAGTAAAGCAACTCCTGTAATAAAAAGAATACGAGAAAGAGTATTAAATATTTCTCCCCATTTCAGAAATAATACCTTAGAAACAGTCCTATTCCGAAAAAGGATGAAAACCTCTTCCAACCTAAAAATGCCAAAAGAAGGTCCTGTAGTTCGTTCAGCTATTAAGACCTGCTAGCCCAGCACTTTTACCTAATTTCATGAACAACACATTCGTCGTGGCAAACTCCTCAGGAGGCGCCATTTATGATGGCAGCCTGACAGACCTATACGTCATCCACGAAAAGGTCTTCTAGATTCTGGAGAGAATCGATTCTAACTTGGAAAGTCGATGAAGACGGGAGACAAGAGGGCGGAAGAAGACTAAATGGCAGCGAAAGAATTCCACTTAGAAAATGGGCGATGGGAATGAAAAGCAAATTTAATAAATGAAGATATGGGACATGATGAATTTCCAGTTCTTGACGTTTAATTCCTGTAGCGCCATTTTGTCGTCCATTTGCAATGAATGAGACGGGAATGTCTCGATATCATTTATGTTATTCACAAATCATTTCCAAAAAATGAAGAAATATTATTCGAAAAATTATTACACCTATTCGTATTTAGAAGAAAGCATTGATAAAAAATAATATATTGTTGAAAGAAAGCATTAAAAAATACCTTTCGATTTTTTTTAACAACAATGAATTTGGTTTTAAGACAAATATTGACTGTATTTAATTAAAATGAAAAGGACATTAAAAGATTAAAAGACATTAAAAGATATGAAGACATAATTTTCTTCATAGTAGATATCAATACTTTAAAATCCTATTAATGATTTTTTTTTCCTATATTTAAATCGTAGTAACCCTGTTGGGAACCTAATGGCACTCGGTGCCACAGATTTCGGGTTCTAATTCCGACTGTGCCATGGATGCTTGTAGTGGTTCGGAATCCTCTTAAAAGCGCAGCTCCCTGTTTAACATGATCGTAGAGCGTTGCTGGGGTATTTTTACTCCGCGTCCGTAGCATATCTTCAAGCTACACTCACCTCCTAGGTTGTACTGAGAGAGTAACGTCGGGGCAGCGCTTGCCTGAAGGCATCCAAGACAACTGTCTAAGTATTTGCCAGCTGCATTAAGAAAAAAAACCAATTTGTGAAAGATGTGAACACATTCTATTACACCTATTCATATTTAGAAGATGACATTGATAAAAAACAATATATTGTGAAAACGGAAACATTGTAAAATTCCTTTCCAATTTTTTAACAACAATGAATTTTGTTTTAAGACCAATATTTACTATATTTAATTATAATAAAGATGACATCAGATTAAAAATGACTAAAAAGTTATAAAAGACATTAAATGATATGAAGACATAATTTTCTTCATAGTAGATACCAACGATTTATTTCCTATATTTAAATCGTAGCAACCCTGTTGGGAGCTGGATGGCCGAGTGTCTGGCGCTCGGTGCCATAGATTTCTGGTTCTAGTCCCGACTGTGCCATGGATACTTGTAGTGGTTCGGAATCCACTTTAAAGCTTAGGTTTAGTCTAACATGATCGTAGCGCATTGTGGAGGTATTGTTACACTGCGTCCTTAACTTATCTTCAAGCTACACACCCTCCAAGGTAGTGTTAAGTGAGTAAAGTCGGTGCAGCGCTTTCCTTAAGGCATCCAAGACAACTGTCTAAGTGTTTGCCAGCTGCATTAGAAAAAAAATTCCGAATATGAAAAGTAACAAAAATAATCTAGATTTTTACATTTAATTTGTGAATGATGTGAATTAAAATCATACTTTAGCATTGTGAATGTCAAACAACTCCTGCAAGTAAAGAATACTAAAAAAAGTATTAAATATTTCTCCACATTTCAGAAATAATACCTTAGTAACAGTCCTATTTCGAAAATTGATGAAAACCTGTTCCAATCTAAAAATGCCAAAGGACACCCTGTAGTGCCTCCAGCTATTAAGACCTGCTAACACAGCACTTTCGCCTCGTCTTACGAACAACACAATCGTCGTGGCAAACTCCTCAGGAGGCGCCATTTATGATGGCAGACCTATACGTCATCCACGAAAGGTCTTCCAGATTCTGAAGGGAATTGATTTTTAACTTGAAAAGTCGATGAAGACGGCAGACAAGAGGGCGGAAGAAGACTAAACGGCAGCAAAAGAATTCCACTCACAAAATGGGCGATGGGAATGAGAAGCAAATTTAATAAATGAAGATACAGGACATGATGAAGCTTCAGTTCCTGATGTTTAATTCCTGTAGCGCCATTTTGTGCTCCATTAGCAATGAATGAGACCTGAATGTCTTGATATCCTTTATGTTACTCACAAATCATTTCCAAAGAATAAAGAACATTCGTGAAATTATTACACCTATTCGTATTTAGAAGATGACATTGATAAAAAATAATATATAGTTGGATAAGAAAGCATTGTAAAAGTCAGTTCGAATTTCTTACAACAACGAATTTTGTTTTAAGACAATTATTTACGGTACTTAATTAAAATGAAAATGACATTAAAAGATTGTTTTGTTCTAATGCAGCTGGTAAGCACTTAAACAATTGTCTTTCATGCCTTAAGGCAAATACAGCGGCGTAACAAACAAACATCTACTTAGCACTATCCAAGACATGCGTGTAGCTCGAAGATAAGCTGCGTACGCGGAGTAACAATACCCCCACAACGCTCTACGATCGTGTTAGACCGAGATCTGCGGCACCACCGTGACTCGAACCCAAAACCAGGGGAACTGAGCGCCAGAGCGTTGGCCACTCTGCCATTCAGGCCCTGCTGTTAAATGATATGAAGACATAGATTCCAATACATTAAAATCCTATTAATGATTTTTTTCCTTTATTTAAATCGTAGTAATCCTGTTGGAACCCTGATGCCGAGTGTCTGGCGCTCGGTGCCCCAGATTTCAGGTTCTAATTCCGACGGTGCCATGGATGCTTGTAGTGGTTCGGAATCCATTTTAAAGCATAATAGGTCCCGGTCTAATAGGATCATGGAGCGTTGCGAGGGTACTGTTACTCCGCGTCTGTAGCTTATCTTCAAGCTACACGCACTTCCCTGGTAGTGCTAAGTGAGTAATGTCGGGGCAGGGATGGGCAAACTACGGCCCGCCGGAAAGTTCTATCCGGCCCGCGGATAGAATTTTAATTTATCGGTCCGAGGCAAATTAAAAGAAATATATATTTATATATTATATATCCATCTCCTTTTCTAACTTGATTAAATATTATTTTTTTCTTCCTTTTTTTCAAAGGACTGATGATCTTTTTACTTTCTCTATTTTTGTTTCACAAAACATAAATCGACCGAAATAGCAAGCACGGACAACTTTCAATCGGTAAAGTGTTAAAAGCGGAAATTCTTTGTTGGTTATAGCTGTAGATTGGCGACAATAAGTTTTACAAATCATTATCGAAAGTAAGTTTCCCAAATGTAATATCTCACGCCCAGAAAATCAGTGCTATGTTTGCTTCATCATATATATGTGAGCAAGTGTTTTCAACTACGAACCTTAGAAAGAAGTATTTCAGAAGTAGAGTGACAGATGAGCATTCAGCCTCGTGCCATAAAATCAGTGCATCTCATTTTGAACCTCACTATAAGGAACTCTTAAAAATAAAATCGCAATTTCATTCATCTCATTAACATATTTGAATTGTAATAATTGTATATTATTTTTAAAATTTTAGAAAAATTTATCTTGACCCGCCAAACTTTTTTTTTTTTTTTTTAAATTTTT
>BPLQ01013374.1:383515-412350 GCA_021605075.1 Caerostris darwini | reverse complement strand
TTTTTTTTTTTTTTTTTTCCATTTTTGGCCAGAGATCAAAAGAAGACCTTAGAAACAGACCTATTTCAGAAATGAATGAAAACCGCTATAATCTAAAAATGCCAAAGGAGATCCTGTAATTCGTTCAGCTATTAAGACCTGCTAGCCCAGCACTTTCGCCTCATTTCACGAACTACACATTCGTCGTGGCAAACTCGTCATGAGGCGCCATTCATGATGGCGGCATGGCAGACCTATACGTCATCCACGAAAGGTCTTCCTGATTCTGAAGGGAATCCATTTCATCTTGAGAAGTCGATGAAGGCGGGAGACAAGAGGGCGGAAGAAGACTAAACGGCAGCGAAAGAATTCCACTCACAAAATGGGCGATGGGAATGAAAAGCAAATTTAATAAATGAAGATATAGGACATGATGAATCTCCAGTTCTTGACGTTTAATTCTTGTAGCGCCGTTTTGTCGTCCATTAGAAATGAATGGGGCGTGAATGTCTTGAAGTCATTTATGTTACTCACAAATCATTTCCAAAGCATAAAGGACATTCGAAAAATTATTACACCTATTCGTATTTAGAAGATGACATTGATAAAATAATAATATATAGTTGGATAAGAAATTGCAAAAATCTTTTAGAATTTCTTAACAGCAATGAATTTTCTTTTAAGACAATTATTTAATTAATAAAACATTAAAAGATATGAAGACACGATTTTTTGCATAGATAGCAATACTTAAAAATCCTATTAATGATTTTTTTCCCTATATTTGTAGTTGTCGTTTCATATCCCACTTGGTAGAAATATAGACCAAACCCACGAATCGTAAGGAATCATGGTTAAAGGGAAAGGGGGGTCACCTTCTGTTGTGATAGAGCACCAGTAGGCAGAAGTCTGACAGGGCGCTTTGATGCTCTTACAATCATGTGAGATCAGGACCTACGGTTTAAAGTGGATTCCGAACCACTACAAGCATCCATGGCACCGCCGGGACTCGAACCCGAAACCTGTGACACCCTAGCGCTATACACTCTGCCGTTCAGGCCCCTTTTCCTATATTTATATCGTAGTAACCCGGTTGGACACCTGATAGTCGAGTGTCTAGTGCAGGTTTAGGGTTCGAGTCCCGGCGGTGCCATGGAAGCTTCTAGTGGTCCGGAATCGACTTTAAACCGTAGATGCCTGTCTAATATGACTGCAGACCGTTGGGCGTAAGGCTGACAACCCCTACCCCGTAAAAAAAAAATCATCTCCTGTCTTGAAATCTGCAGTAGGCAGACGGCCTCGGCCCACCATGGGGCTGTTGCCCCAATGCACAAGAAGTAACTGGGTTAGTTTATAGATGAAATATTAATAACTAGAACTTTGTTTGAACACAAACATTTTGCTTAATATGATATGTGATCAAGATTTGTAGAATTCATGTTCTTCATTGTTTTGATATTAAAATGGAGAACTAGCCCAGAAATGTTATTGTTGTGACTAACCCTCAGTATCCTGCTGTGCGGGGCTAACATCTCGTGAGTAATCTACTCATGGATGGAGGGAAAGGGGCAATTTCTGTTGTGATGGAGCACCCGTAGGTAGAAGTCTGACTTGACTCTGTGACGCTCTTAAAGTCATGTGAGACTGGACTACGGCTTAAAGTGGATTCCGAACCACTACAAACATTCATGCCACAGCTGAGACTCGAACCCGAAACCGAGCGCCAGAGCGCTAGACACTCGGCCATTTAGACCCTGTCCAGAAGATGTTATGGTAAGTTAGCAGCTTCATAAAGAAACATTCCAAAAACAGGTTCTTAGAGGTAAAATATCCATCAAAACAGAAATGTGGCCATTATTAAAAAAGTACTTTCATTTTAGGGCTTTTAGAACTGTAGCAAGGTAACCCAAATATGCATCTTAAGCGAAAAATCTATATTTCTATGAAAATTTTTACAGTAATAGAAGCCAAAGTATAGTACACTAACTTCTGAAATTAATATTATTATGAGATTATTTACAAATTGCAACATAATTGCACACAATACTGTGAAATGTGATTTAACACATTAAAAAAATAGCATATTTTGTGAGAAAAAAAATTTTTTTGAAAACATTTTTGCCATAAAATTAAATGTTAACGAGATTGGAAACGTAAAAGATGAGCACAAATTAAGAAAACCTAATAATATTTCCTATAATAATACGATGATAATACTTTAAAAAAATAACAATCCAATAATACTTAATAAAAATAACAATTAATAAAGTAACACTTAATGAAACTAATAATTAAATAATTTATGAAATTTTATAACAATAGAAATAATATTGTACCTTATTTATAAAATTTATATATAAAAAATAAGGAAATTACTTACCGCTATGATAAATAAATACCAATATCAAAACAGATACACTTGCAAAAATTGTAGACAAAAAATAATGTAGCTATTTAAAAATATGATAAATCTCAATCAACTAGTAATTGGTAAAATCACAACTTCAATGACATAGACAAAATTAAGATGACAGCATGCACAAATGATAAAAAAAATTATCCTTTTCTTTTCATATGATAACGAAATTGGTACACACAGAACACTGATGTGAATTGGCTCTACTAAACACATCTGTAATGTTTGTAGTTCAAAGCACTAATTGAGTTACGCAAACATATGAGATAAGATCAGTAAATACGATTGAAGGTAAACGGTTATACATATTTACAAAGAATCTTCCACAGTTTTCTGTAAATTTTCACTCAAACCTATTATTTTTTTAAAATAGGTTACCCTTATTTATTATTTTTTTTTTAGTTTTTGCTGAGGAATGAGGTCTTTTATTAGATATCAGTGTTATCTATAACAGAAAAAAGGTTCAGATCAAATCTGATAGCAAATCAGCGACATTTTGTCTTCAAACAATAAGGAAGGTTTAAAATAGTAAGTTTGATAAAAAGAAAACCATAAAAACTATCTTTTATCAGTTCATAAAACAGGAATTCAGATTTATATTTTATTGAGTCACTGTTTTGCTCTATAAAAGGTACACATTTTCACGTGCTCCATGAAACTGTTTAGCTTGTTGATCACTTTTTAATGGATAAAATCTTTTTGGTGGATCCACGTAGATGGTTTCCTAGTATAATTGCAGCATTTTTTCCACACGGAAGAGTTGTTGTTATTGACTAATCCTCAATGTCCTGCAGTGCAGGACGGACATCCCATGAGTGATCTACTCATGGATGGAGGGAAAGGGGGCAGCTTCTGTTGTACTGGAGCACCCGTAGGTAGAAGTCTGACTTTTGCTCCGTGACGCTCTTACAGTCATATGAGACCGGGACCTACGGCTTAAAGTGGATTGCGGACCACTACAAACATCCATGGCATTGCCGGGACGCGAACCCGAAACCTGTGGCCACACGACCATTCAGGCCCACAGGGAAGAGTTTAGTAATTGCCTGATTTAATCTGAAATTAGCAATTGCCTGTGCGACTTTCACAGGTCAAAACCATTACAGATGGAATATGGACTACGGCATGAGTTGTTGCATCATGATTGATGATAGACCATGAGCTGAGAAATGTATGAGGGTAGAAGTGAGGGTAGAGTTGTGGCATTTCTTTCCTAGGAGAGAGGAATGTATATTCTTCGACAAGTACATAATAACCTATCATTCAAATTTGACAGCAGATAAGTAGTGTTATGAAATCGATAAGATATATTATATGCAATTAGATATGTAGATATATTATATGAAATTAATGTTTTGCACTAATAAGAGCAACCTGTCACTTAAATAGCAGATATTCGGTATCATGGGTAATGAAACCTCATGAAATTAGCGATTCTCTGGAGTTCGATTGTTTGAGTGCATAATAATATCCTATCACTCACATTTGACAGCAAATAAGCAGTGTTGTGGGTACATGTGGGTACATATTACATGCAATTAGTGTTTTGAACTAATGAGTACAACTTGTTACTCAAATCTGATGGCAGATATTCACATGGATGAGGCCTCATGAAATTAGCTATGGTCTATGCGACCTTCAGAGGTCGAAAAAATTACCGTTGGAATATGAGCTACACCATGAGTTGTTGCATTGTGAAGGGTGATAGACCATGGGTTGAAAAAGTGTCCACTCCAATTAGATGTGAGGGAAATTGATCCAACCTCTTGACGGATTTTCTTAAAGGGAGGTTTTTGGTGAAGAAAGAAGAGTCGACAAGGTAGTTTTTCCTTTTTTCTCTGAAGTGACTGAAAATGTCGGAATTTCCGTCTGTTTCCAACGTGAGCCCCTTGTGGCTTCGTGTAACAAGCCGTGTGATAATTAAGGTCTGCCGCAAACCAGGTGCTTAAAATTCGTCGTAGACTCAAGAACTCTGAGAATCTCCGTCCTTGGCACTTGTAAATCAAATTGAAATCTTTAATTTTCCTTTTTATTTGTAAATATTATTTTTTATTAACCCAGAATTATGTGCATATATATATAGTGTTTGTAGATAAAAATTAAAGTGTTCCCATAAACCTGAAAGTGGCTCTCTTCTTGAAGCCGTTATAGGTTTAGTATAGGCTGAGACGTCACATAATATATGGGATGGTGTAATACCTTCTTGGAGCAGTGGAGTAACTGTCCAATACTTGCATGTGTTATTGGAAAAAAACCCCAAATTATTAAAAAAAAAATCCCCTGCAATCTTTCAAAGTAATAAATATTTTTTTCTAACTCATTATCTATATTTTCTAACTTTCCTTTTCAAATTCGTATACCGATGCATATTAGTTATCGCGCACTTTCAGTTCATTGTGAACGAGCTTTACATTGATCAAAAATTTTGCGAATTAATATATTTTTTCTTATTTACCAATCATTCTATTAATAGAACTTGCCTCAGAATTTAGTGATATTTAATTAAAAAAATAACCCTTCATAATTTAAATAGACTTTTGTCATAAATCCTGTCCTGGGATAAATGAGACTCAGCATAAAAAGACAAATTTCCTTAACGCACTGAAACTTTTATACACTGATTCATTTTTTTTTTTAAATTCAAAATGCATGAATACATAAAATATATAGAAATAACTGAAGTTTTTAATTTATATATATATAGATGGATGGATTCAAAACCTGTCATTGCTTTCAGGAGCAAGATGACTTTATGGCAATAGTGGCAACATATATAAACGTCTTACATCACAAAGCCAAGGATAATGATTTTACATGCATGGTAGGAATTTGCGGATTTTCCCTCCATATGACACTTTACGTGTATGTTACGTTTAGTTACGTGTATTTTCCTGTAAAAGCGGCCTGGAGGTCAATTGGCTAGCCCTCTGGCCTTGGTACCACAGGCTTCACGTTCAAATACTGGCCATGGCAAGGATGTTTGTTAGTGGTTTGGAATCCACATTAAACTGGAGGTCTCGGTCTAATTAGCCCAATTCTTTTCCCCCCTTCGCCTACCTGGAAATCTAACTTATGTATCTATCGATTAATGTCTTAAAACATAATAAAAAAGACATTTAATCGGCTGGGCAGATATACAGGTTACCCATAAAATTTAGAATTTATGTAAGAATAATACGCATAACAGAAAGAAACAACAAAATAAGAAAAGGTATCAATAAATTACATTCAGGCAATAAATTATGTTCATCAATAATGGTTAAAAACTAAAACAGATTAAAAAAAACCTATGGAATTCCAAGCCATTTTACAAAAAAAGCAGGTGAAAAAATTATGCACCTGAAAGAAATTTCAATCAGATCTGTTTAAGTGCTCCAGGAAACGAAAAACTGATCAAGGACACAAAAAAAGTGATCAAGGAAATGAAAAACCTTGCTCTCTAAAATAATACCCATCACTTTATGGGTAATAAAGATGTTGGAAATAAACACCTTGAAGTTTGAAATTATAAAAGAAATTTATTAAGAACAACCACAGTTACTTTTGGATTATTCACAGAAAATTAAAATAACGGATGATAATAGGAAAATAAAAATAATGAATAACATTAAAAATTATCCTAAAAAAGATAAATCTGCTCTGCTGATATCAATTAATTAATCCTTGGATCTATTTATGTCAGCAATATTATGTTCTTAAACTACAATTTGATATTTTCAATTGTTTCTTTCTTTTAAACATATTTGTGACTGCACTAAAGTCAAATTTCACTAAATATGAAGAAGGAAATGTAAAAAAGAAAACTTCTGTATTATAGCCCATAATCCATATTTGCCTTTGCAGCCAGAATCTTTGGTAGCCATCTTTCAATCTTTAACACACACATAATTTTTTTTAAATTTTAATCTTGTGTTCTTGCTTTATGGTTCCACATACTCCTTATTTTTATTAAATGCACTCCTCCATCACCAACAGACCTGAGGCTATGACATCCCCCCCCCTTGATCGCTCTGCTGCCCCCTCAGGAATCGGAACCATTTGGGAATTATCTATTATTTTTATCCACTTAGGAATAAGAAATTTATGCAAACAATAGGATTGTTCATATATTACTTACAAAACATCAACTGTAATAGAAATCATCTAATATTTTAAATCCAATTGAAATTTTAAAATTCTAAGACATTATCTAACATAATTTTGTAAAAAGGTATAAAAAGATTTATAATTTCCTGCTGTGATAAATAGAAATATAACAGAATAATGTATGTACATATAAAATACAGTAATAATTATTCATTTTTTTTTCTAATAACAAAACATTTTTGACACTGAATTCAGCAAAATTAAACCTGTTTAAAAATTTTAATACTTACTACAAAGGTAATTTTTCCTATGAACTTTCACATTAATTTGTTTCACTGTCAATTTTATTATCAATAAAAATTACAGTAAATTAAAATAATATTTGATTTAAGTTTCAAAATACAATCATTAATGCTGCAAAACTTAAAAAATTTTAAAATAACAATTTTTGGTAGTGAAATTCTTGTGAATAAGATGCCAACATCTTAAATATGTATAAATTAATATTTTACATAAAAGTGGTAAAGTGAAAATTTTGAATCACACTGTTTTAAAAAAGTGATCTGAAAACTCACAATGAATGATAATAACAATTCAACAGGAAATGTTATTGAAAATAAAAAAAAAAGCTATCCAATATTATTTTCAACCATTCTGAAAATAATATTTCATATGCTTATAATGATCACCAAACAAAATACTTTATAATTATAATTAATTTATATAATTATAATTATTAAAATTATTATTAATTTAATTTGAAAATTAAAATGTCAGTTTGCATAAAATTTTTTTGTGAATATCATGGACAGAAATGTATCATATTAATATTATCAACACAAAATTTCAGCTATTACAATTTTCTATGCAAATAAAAAAAATTCTTTAAATACAGTATTCAGATGTTCTCAGAGCTTCTTTAGAGAGAAGAATAGTAATAAAAAAATTAATAATAAAGTATTCACAAGTATTATGAAATCAACTTTATTTAAATCAGAATGTATAAAATAAGAACAATAAACTATAAATGATTTTATAGTAACACGATTTAAATTTGATCTTGAACATTATGTTGAAACATTCAAAGTGTTTTAATTCTTCAGTCGAAATTAGAGAAATATATAAGTTTAACACTGAGAGTATTAAGCTTCAAACAGTTTATTTTGCCACTGCTTTATCAAATATTAAAATTTTTAATAAATTCCTGTTATATATATATATTCATATACATATACGTTTAACTCCTCTTCAATTCTTTGGTTTTTGTATTGATGTGTTCTTTATATGTGTGTGTGTCAAGCTATAGTAGATAGAAAAGATGAATTTATATTTCTGAAGCACTTTTTATTATAAGAAATAATATAAAAATGTATTATTTACACATAAAAGATGAGCTTATAATGACATAATCGAATTAATTTTGTTTTGTAGAAAATATAGTTAATTTAATTTTTGTATGTGAATAAAATGTTTATCATAAATAAAAAAAAAATTAAAATATAAAGTTAATCAACATTAATCAAGATTCTGCATGCTTAACTTAGAAATTATATTTCAATTTAAAAATATAATTTTTACTATAAATTCCTTTTATTTACATTTAAAATACACATGTAAAGCATTTCTTTCTTTCTTTCACACAAAAAAGTTGTCAACTTTTGCAAGAAATTGCAGTTTCCAAATTCTGTTTTGGATGTCTTCTTTGATAAACTTTATTTAAATTTTCTATAATTAAACCAACCTAAAAAAGGAAATTTTTGTTGATTTAATCATTTATGATAAAAAAAATTCATAAAAAATAACAATTATAAATATTTTTTAACTTTTTACATACTATTTTAATCAATGTGTTTACATACTATTTAATAAATACAAATCTGTCTCATCAGAATTATTTATAACTTTATAATAAAATTATATTATGATTGTTAGCTTTTAGTGACTATACTTGACATTGACAAGTGGTCAAAAAGAATTTTTTTTTTTCCTAAAGAGATAAAATATTTATTTTCTAATATGTGACATTTAATAAATTCTGAACTGCTACAGAAACAATCTACTTTGAATAAAAAATTGTAATATAGGAGAGAATTTAAATTATTGAAAATAAGGAAATTACATCATAGATTCAGAAAAACATTAAAAATTAGCTGTTGAGTATATATGACTTAGTTGGCTTGGGAAATTCTGTAACACTTCTTGATGAAGAAATAAAATTTGCATCAAAAAGGAATAAGAATTTTAATTATTTGGATTTAATTAGTAGCTTAAATAAAGTGCCTATATTTCTTTTCTTTGTTAATCTTAAATATTTAAAAGTCTAATTTTAAAACATTATAAATATAAACAATTTTTAAAAAAAACTTATTTCAGACACTGTTTGTTTGTTGTTTGTTTTGGCTTATTTTAGAAATTAAATAAGAAGGTACTTTATTGTTTTCGAGACTTTCCCAATCACTTAGTAAAGGCAAGAAATAAATACATTAAGGCAATATATAAAATATACTAATGTATATAGTGCCTTAATGTATTTTATAATGTAAAATCTTTAAAAAAGCTTATATATACTACAGGTTTTTTTAAAATTATATAAAATATTCAAATAGTTATATACAAAATATCCAATAAAAATCAAATATATTAAAAGCATACCTTTTTTGCCTTAATTTTAACAGCAGCAGGAATATCATCTCCTTTGGTACTCAATTCCTTAACTGAAGGTAGAATTATACTTGACATTGATTCCAATGAAATAATATCATGAAACAGCAAATATTCCACAAAAATTAAAGCTCTCTGAAAATAAATAAAAGAATGAGCAACAATAATATTTTTATTCTTACTAAATTATAATTACTTTACCAAAAAATAAAGAAGAAAACACTTTTTCCCCCCAACTTTTCCATTTCTTATTTTAAACCATTAAAAAAAGAGAGAAATTAAATTAATATTTTTAATTCTGAAATTAAATTAAGATAAATCAGTAAGATAAATTTCATCCTCAAATCGTAATTAATTACTGAGGGAAAAATATATTAATCAAAATTCTAAGTGAAAGATTACTGCCATTATTTCAGTTATTACTTAATATTTATTAGTAACAAAAAAAAATATTTTAAAAGATAAACTAAATATAGCATATCTAAATAATTTGTCCTGCCTTTTAGAATTTGATTGTTATAAGCATTTCCTTATTTTAAAATATTTTTTAGCTTTTAAAATATATGGAACATTATTTTCCCCCCTTCATTACATAGTTTAAAATTTAGAAGTAATTTATTTTAAGTAATTAAAAACAAATACAAATATTAGTATGTGACATGATAAAATTATTTTAACGACTTTATTAGATAAGCCATAAAAATATTTCCATATTAAAAATAATTAATATTTTATGCAAAATATACTATAAACACATATACAGTATAAAGAGTGCTTCAAAATTATTAGTACAAATATCAAAAGAAACCATAATCAAATGATAAAAAAAAAATTAGAGCTGAAAGATGATAGATGGTGTTCATTAGCAAGGTAGAAGAGCAATTTCCTGCTTCCTCATTCAAACTGTTGCTAACATACAAAAGTATGCACTTATATATGAATTCAGTGCAGACACAAATTCATGTATGGACTAACTAAAGGCAATAATTGAGTTGCTTAATGCATTTATCATCTAGGGTTCCTACAGAAGCATTTGTTTATATAAATAATTCAGGAGCCTGACGGATGAGTGGCTAGTGACAGGTTTCAGGTTCAGGTGTTGGAGGTGCCATGGATATTTGTAGTGGTTCGGAATCCATTTTAAGCCATAGGTGCTGGTCTTATATGACAGTAAACCATTACAGAGCCCAATCAGACTTCTCACCCACCTCATTCCCAAACTGCAAAGGGGCAACTTAGCTCTAGGCATAGCTGTTGTATGGTGTAATAGCAGTATTATATAAATAAATCAAAATGTTTGTGGTTATGAAGAATCTCATGACAGCAAGTGTACCACAATGAATGTGAATTCTTACAGTGCAAATAACATTGTTGGATGTTGTGGAATAATAATCCTACCAATATACATGATATTTGTCTCTCATTATACAGATAATTTTACACACTGAGTTCTTGCAGCCTCTTTGTCCTCAATGGGTGTATTTATCATGAACTGAAAATATATTTATTAGAAGATTATTTTGCTTTTGGATAGTATTTTCCACAGAGACAGGACAAAGTTAAAAAATAAAGTCAGAAGTGTCATATCCCAACTTATGTTATTTCCACAGATGAGGCAGCTTTTACTCAGGTAGATATTCAAATAAGCAAAATGTTCATGTGTGGCTTCATGCAAATGCTGATGTTATTGGCACAAAAACGCATGTGTGGATTAATAAGAAACTGCTAATTATGTTAGTACTGGTTCTACTACAACATTGTTGGTACGTCTATATATATTAAATAATGATGCTGCATTGTTGTAAAGGGTGCATCACTTTAATCGTGGAATTTTCAAGCACCTCTTGTGACATTAAATGTATCTATCTAGAGCACCATCTGCTTTATTGTCTAATAAATGCATCCCACTAATTTCCTTTATGATTCGCCTTTCCCTTTACAATGGTTTCTACGTAATTATGATTTTTCTTCTTATTATCTAGATTGTAATAACTTTGATACAAATAAGTTTGAGATACCCTGTATATATAAGAAATATTTCCTGAAATATAATTATTGATAATATATAAGAAAATATACTTACTAATTGTATGTTTTCAACTTTTTCAGAAAATTTTTCAACTAGAAAACAGAGCACTTTATCACAATTTAATAAAGAGCATCTGAAAATAAGAAAATAAAATATGTTTAGGGTAACTTTTAATAATATAAGTAATATTATATTATTCAAGAATTTAATCCAAGAAAAATTAAACCTTATCATATAATTAATGACTTATGACATATTTAATAAGAATTTAATTTTTAATTATATAATTAACTCCTTATAATAGCACTATAATAATTTTTTTAAAATTATTTAGGAGATATAATTTTTTTTTTTAAAAACTGGGACATTTAAAAATTATTATTATAATTAATTACTTCTCCAAATTAGAACTGATAAGAGTTAATGTTTGTCTCATATAAGAAATATAACTGTTTACAGAATCAGAATTAATTTTTTTTTAAAACTAAGGTACTACAACCAAAAAGTTACAAAAAATGTATGCTAACTTTTTTTAATAGACCATAAAAAGAAAAAAAAATATTATTACCTTTTAGAAAGTGTTAATATAGTTGAACTATTTAATTTGCTTAATTCTTCATTTACAGTGAACTCATCTACAATTTTACGCTCATCTATCCAGTCAATTGCAATTTCTTTAAGTTCAATTTTACTAAAAATAAAAAAAAGACATCTTTAAAATAAAATTATAATTAAAAGACTTTGTTAAAATAAAATTATTATATATTATAAAACATCATAAATGAGAGGGCAAATATACTGACTAAAGTTATACTACTATAAAGACTTTTTTGTTCTAATTAAATATATTTTTTTTAAATCCTAAAATTAGATATAATTTCACATTTTTCAAACAAATGTATTGAGTTGAACACTAATATCAAAATATATATTAAAATTTATAGAAAATAAAAAATTAACAGACTTTCTACAACTGCAAATCTTATTTTATTTCTTCATCTTATACAATAAAACCATAGAACAAATAAATTTTGTTTAATTTGAATTGTTTTTTAATTAAGCTTTATATTGATTTATTCCAGTTTCGTTTGCAGAAGAATGTAAGCATAGCATATGCACTTGTTCTATGTCGAAAACTGATTCGTTTATAAAAATTTTCATTTCATATACTCTCTGAATTAAACCAGTTTTTATCAAAAAGTTCTAGAAATTTCATACTTTCTTTAGGAATCATCGAATACAATAAAAAAATAATATTCTAAATAAAATTTTACATATATTTTAAAGTGAATTAATATAAAGCCTTTATATTATAGATAACCTACAAGAGAAAATTATAACGTTCAAATGTTAATGTATATAATGTTCTTGTAGCTCAACTATATATAATGTTCTTTAATATACATGTTATTTTCATAAAAAGTTAATTTTGTTAATAATAATTCATTGTAAACTAATTCTTCTTCACATCTAAATAATGTTTTCTATTATGTTGATTTTATCCTTTTATAAAATGCTAGATCCAAATTATCACATTTTTATTTTAGTTCCTTTTCCTATACTTTCACTCACTTTCTATAATTAATTTCCACTTAGTTCCCCCTTTAACATCAATTCTTGCTGACAATTTTTATTAAAAATATACAGCATATATTTCTATAAACATTTCCAAAACAATTCCTAGGGTCAATGATAAACAAGAAGAAATTTGTATTTTTTTACTAAATAATGTTCCACCAAAAACAAAGAGCAAACTACGATTTAATTTCATTTATTTGAATTGATGGGTAATCAACTAAAATGTTTATTTTTATATAGAAAACAGATAAACCGTCTTGTATTACCTGAAGTCTACAGAATCCACAGAAGTGCAACTTTTCTCAATAACATCTTCTGGAACAATTTCTGGTATTAGATCTTCTTCATCTTCATCTTCAGAGTCATCCCAACCACCACCTGGACGACCAGGTTTATAAACTGTAAAAAGTTCATTTTCATAAATTTATTATCATGCAAAGAATAACCATTTATAAGTATGTAATTTATAAGATTTAATTTTATCCAAACAGATGCTTAAGTAATTATATACTTCCATATCCATTTAAAAAAAAAAAAAAAAATTGAGTTTGTATATATGTTTTTTTAAAAGAGACAATTTTTTAAAAAAACAGATTCAAAAAGATTATAACAGTTTTTTTAATATAAGATATTTTGTAAACAGTTTATAATTATTTATCATTTAAGGAAATCCATGTCAATTTCAATTCATTGATTTCATCAAATGGGACTGATTTTGTTCTAGTTTCTGAAGGATTTTGACGTGAAAACATTTTATTTTTACTATAAATCAAACTTCTAACAGTATGATTTATAAAAATTTCAAAAATATTTGTCTTTAATATTTAATTTTAAATATTTGTCCATTTCAATGCAAATATAATTACAAATTTTTACCAGCAGGCAAGTATAAGGTAAATTAGGTTCTTTTCTTAAAATTAATTCTAGATCCCTTTTTATAGCATTATTAACAAAAAAGGCCTGCTGCCTACATTCATTAGATATAAATTTAATAAAATATCTAACCTTCAATCTGCTAAAATTTCTTATAGAAATGGTATCAATATTATCCACATTGTAAGAATTATCAAAGTAAATAGAATATTAATCAAATCTCATATAATCCTTTTTGAAAAATATTCACTTTTAAGCATTTTAAATAATAAATATAATTTTAATTCTTCATTAAGAGAAATCTATTATTATATTACATTAATTATATAGTTATTAATCCCAAGCCACACATGATTATTCTTAAAAATAATAAAAATTATATAATAATTTTTTGTCATTATGATGATTTTATGTTGAGCTTTGAATTGTTTCATAATGATTTTTTTAAATATGATGGTAAAATTATTTGCTTTACAGTTAAAATAAACTAAAAAAAAATGAATTTTTTTGTGTTTACAATCAAAATTATATTATACCACATAATTATATTCTAATGTATTATGAAAAATAAAATTTATTTACTACTAATTTTGTTAAACATCTATTTACTTGAATTAAATCTCATCTCAACTTAAAAATTGTTTGTTAGTCTAAAAACAAGATACACATTATTTACAAAAGAAAAATGAGTTGTTACAGACACAATAATGTTGGAATGTTGATTTTAAAAGTGAGAACATTTTATCACTTACTCTTAGTTTTCTTTTTTGTTCTAAGAGTGGGAGGTGGCATTTGCACAATTGATGATCGAGATTCACTAGGAATTTCTTCACAAGTAGGAACACTTTTGTTAATAATCATAGGCTTATATTGAGGCAAAGCTTCACTTAGATGAGTAACTTCAGCAGAATTTAATGTTTTATCATTGGAAGGAAGTAACTTTTCAACAAAATTTGTAATACCCTCACTTACTTTTTCTGTCACTGACTCTAAAATAAGAAAATGTATATTTAAGTAAATAAAACTTTATCATATGTAATGAAATTTTTTAAACTCAAGATTAAAAAAGTTATGTATAAAAGTATAGAGGTTAAAAAAATACTCTGTTGTCTTACAAAATTAAAATTATATTATAATGTATTGTGAAAAACAATAATTATTTACTACTGATTTTGTTAAACATCCATTTATTTTAATTAAACCTCAACTTTCTTTCTTTTCTTCTCAACCTCAACCGTTCTTTTCTTAAAATTAATTCTACATAACTTTTTACAGCATTATTAACAAATAAATGCCTGCTGCCTAAGTTCATTTGCTACAAATTTTATAATTTGTTCTGATTTCAAACAGAATAACAAAAAAATGTCCATCTATTAATTGCTATTCTATTAACTAGGAAATATGTATTATTTGTTACTCTTTAAATTAGAAAATACCTATTATTTGTTACTCTTTAGATCTTTATATTGATCTAAAGAATGGGCAAATATTTAAAATCAAATATTAAGGACAAATATTCTTTACAAATTTAAAAATTTGTTAGTCTTTATTTGGTCTAAAAAGTAACAAATTTTTAAAATTTGTAAAAAATAATTGTCTTTAATATTTAATTTGAATTATTTGTCCATTCCCCATGCAAATATAATCACAAATTCTAACCAGCAGACAAATATAAGGTAAGTTACGTTCATTTCTTAAAATTAATTCTAAATCACTTTTATAACATAAGCAAAAACGGCCTGCTGCCTAAGTTCATTTGCTATAAATTTAATAATATGTCTAACCTTTAATTTACTAACATTTCTTACAGAAATTGTATCATATTATCCACATTATAAGAATTATCAATGTAAATAGAATATATTAAATAAATGGCATGTAATCTTTTTGAAATGCATTCACTCTTAAGCATTTTAAATAATTAAGCAAGATCTAAACTTTTCATTAAGGAAAAATTTTTTTTTAAAATTACTCTGAGTTTTGATTGAAAAACCAAATCCTTGCAGATTTTTTGAACTTCCACTTGATCCATAGCCAGTTAGCTCAGATTGACCTGCAATAAAATAAAAAAATTCAAGATAAATTCAACTTCTTTTCATTTGATCTTAAGTGTAATTAATTCTTCACTAGCTCATTTCAGAATATTAAGAAGAAAAAAAACCCTCAATGATTTGTTTAATATCCTTTAAAAACTTAGTACACTCATACTTTAACCAACAAATTTTTCAAATTTAAAATAAATTTATTATTCTTTTTTAATTGTGGTTTATTAGTTGTGCAAAAGAGAGAAACAAGATCACACAAAGTTTCTGATAGTTTTTGAAATAAAAAATTAAACATTAAAAAATAACATTTTAAATTAAAATAGAATTATATACAAGAATAAGAAATAATAACACATAAATAATAATTTAAAGTACTTACATATATAATTACATTGCATATAATTTTAATTTTTACATAAATAAAAATAAAAAAGTATATTGGTAAAAAAAATTATTAATTAGTTTGTAACAAACAGAAGAAATTAAACTTACAAGGTGGAGAAATATTCTCATTTGTCTTATCTTCTGAAAACACATATTCTAAAAGTTCCTGTGAAATTAATAAATATTTTTTACAGAGATAATTAAAAAAAAATTTTCATGTTCATTCTTAATCATCTCCCTTTTTTTAGAAAGTATAAAAAAAAAAAAAGAAACAGACTTTTATTCATAAAGTTATTTTCTGTGTTGACAATTGAATAACAATATTGATTCAGTTAAAAATGGGAAATAATGCAGAAAAAGAATTGTTTAAATAATAAATATTAGAAAAACTTTTTTTTATTGAAAAACAGTTTATTTTTTATAAAATCCATTTTATTAAATATTTTCTAACCTGATTGTAATATTTAATTTTGTTTAAAAGTGTAACATTTTTTTTCAAACTTTTTAACACATACAAAAAATTGTCAGAAATTTTTTTTGTAGTTTTCAATACAGCCATACAATTATTTCATGATCCAAGCACAATTCATTCAAAGGGTTTTTATCTGGTTGCAAAAATACCAAAATGTGAAAATGATTACTATAGCAACTATAAAGACATTTATAATAAAAAAATTAGGCAATACAGAAAAAAATTCTTATGTACAATCTGAAATTTAATAAAATTACATGAACAGTTTTATGTGGCAATGAAATCAAATTAATGAAAACTTATATTATTAAAATCATGATGCATTTATCATAATAACTGAATTTCTTAAAAACAATATTATATTTTTTCAAATGCTTGCCTTGAAATACTTTACCTTTTAGTGAACAATTTAATATGATTAAAATATAATAATAAATTAGCTTTATTCTTATGTACATCTACTTTGCATCTTTTGCAATAAATAAAATGTATTATTTATTTAAGAGTTATTAAAGTAAACCATTTAAAATTTTCAATAAAATCCTCAGTTTTTTTTTATACAATAGATTGTTACTATAAATTATTTATAAGACAGGACTAACTAAAAAGTTCTCAGCACATATTTCATTGCTATCATGTTAAGCAAAATAACTCTTAAGCTGCCAGTTTAAAATCAAATTAAAAACAAAATTTTTAGAATCTATAAAATTCTCATAATTTGGAATTATTAATTTTTTTTTAACTTACATTTTGGATGGTTTGTGTAGAATAAATAAATAAAAATTAAAAAACACATTAATAATCATGGATATCACAATTCACATAAAAAAATTTGAATAAAAAAAGATATAGGTGTAAATTTTGGATTATTTTATAAATAAAAATTCCGTATATGTATTCCATTAATTTGTACTTTTTTTTTTTACAATAAAGAATAAACCTTTAATTACCCTAGCCATTTTTCGGATACTTTCATAAAATGTTTTCCCATGAAGATCATCTGGAGGTCCATGAAAACCTTAAAAAAATTAAATGCAATAAATTAAATACAAATATTGAAATGTTATAAGATACTACATAAGTGAGATGTATGCATACATTTAGAAAATGTGATACTAATAAGATTAGAATTAAAAAAATATATTTAAAACATTATAAAAAACATTTACATGAAATAAACATTAAAAAAATGTAATTAATGGCAGTTAAAAATAAACATGTTTAAACTTAATTGCAATTACAATGTTTATTTAATATCTAAAATTACTAATATTTTAAACATAAGTAACAGTTTTCTTATAATTATAATTTTATTTTAGTCCAGATATTTACAAATATTATTAGATATCTTTCTTAGAAATTAAAAGAAAAAAAAAAGAATTCTTCATGAAAGAGCTCTTTATTTTTTCAGCTTTTGAATTGCAATGTTGTTTTGTTAATTACAGAATCTAATAATATAAATAATCTAGAATCTAATAATCTAGCATATATAAATAAAAATAATATAAATAATCAGAGTCTAATAAACTAGTTAATATAAATATTTACTTGCAAAAAAAAAACTATTTATTATAACTATGTAACTATAATGTTAGTTAACTCTAAAGTTAAATGCAACATAATCATATGCTTTGATAATTGGAGCATTCATAAGAAAAGTACTTTTGTATTTGTTTATGCAAAATCTTTAAACAAAATTTATTTTTTTAGTAAAAATATATTTACATTGAAGTAACATATTCTTTTATTGATTTTTAAAAATAATCGTTGATTTCCAAGAGATATATATATTAAAAAAAAGATCAAACACAAATTTCGGTAGTAAGCTCCAAAGAAACTCATATTTACCCATTGATTCTTTTAATGCTATTTCATGAAATTTCACTTCTTCCACCATTTCTGTATGACCATTTTTAACTAGATATATAAGCAGTTTCAACACCTAAAACACCATTTTAAGAAAACAAATATAAAAGATATATATATATATAATGCTTCATTTTTGTCCCTAATTCTTTTTTAAATTTTAAAACTTACTTTTATAATTCATAATAAATGTTGAGCTACTTATTTTGAAAATTGCTCACAATTCTTTCAATATATATATAATTTTTTTTCATAAACTATTTTTAACTGAACAATTATATGACATTTATTACACATATAATAAAAGCAGGTACTAGTAATATTTTTTTTTAAATTGATAGCAATACTTAATGAAGTAATAAATGAGAGCACTGAAAAAAAATATATCATTTACAATTTATAATAGACGGATTATAGGTCTGCTGCATACTATCTGTAGATCCTTTTTTTCCCCCTGACAGCTTAATAAAAATCAATTTTATAAAAACACCATTTAAAAAGATTTTTAAGCTAAAAAATTGTCAAAACTTTGTGGAAGAAAAATGAACAGTCTGTTAATCATGGACTTTTACAAAATTGGACAAAATGTGGATATAACATACATCATCAAGTAGTAATGGATGAAAATAGCCTGGAAGATGAAGATATATATATGAATTGACAACTCTTTACAGAAGGCAAAATAGATAATTAACTGTGATATTAATTAAGATTTTCATCTCATTAAGGAAAAAAAAGATTACAAATCATCAAAAAAATGTTGTTGTTTGTTTTCACTATAGCTTCTTAAATGCTTCTTCTTTACAGGTTTCACTAACTTAAATTTATAACAATTATTTGCAGCATCAAAAACATCATCATCATTAAAACTGATGGCATCGTCATCAACATTAAAACTAATTTGCAGCAGCATCATTAAAACTGAAAAGTGTTTGTTAGTTTTATGCCATAAATATAAAAAAAGTACTTGATTCATATATGGCACATTTAAGAACATGTGTGATATCACCAGTCAATGGATATAAGGCACAATGGATATTACAAGATTTTTTTTCTTTTTTTTAACCAAATATTATGGCCATGGATTTAAAAACTATGAGGAATATAAGTGGTAAATTGTGACATTTAATGAACTGAAAAACAGTATTTTAAAAAATGTACTTTAAAAATAAGATATTTATAAAAATATATTAATAGACAAAGTAAAATTTAAAAATAAGAAAAAAAATTAACTTTTTTAAAAATTTTATTAAAAGTATTATTTTAATTAAAACTCAAGCTATAAACTTTTATTATGGACCTGAAATAGAATAATTTTAATAGTTACAATGAAAAAAAAAGGGAATAATTATAATTTACATAATTAACATAGATTAAAATTTACCTTCATAGACACTATAGGTGCATTTGCTTCCAGTTTTGATACAAGTAAGTTCACCAGAGGTTTACAGTTATTACCATAGTCAATGTATGTTAAAGCTACAAAAATACGAATATATACATATGAATGAATGTATTAAAACATGTAAAATATAAATATGCCTTTGATTATCGAATTATAATCTTCATCTATTTTTGTTTATTCTGAATGAAAGATTACAAAAAAGATGAAACAGACATAATTTTTAAATTTTAACAAAATTAAAAACATGAGACTAATGATGCTAATTTGTATATGAAATTCATCATGTTAAATCTAATATTCACTATTATAGCGAATAATTATCAATAGAATTATAAGTAATATGCAGATCTCGTGAGTAGAATTTTATAAACAGATTAATTTTCTAAAATAAAAGTTTTATATTTAATAATGTACTTAATCATAAATCACATAACCTAAATCATAAATACAAAAGATACCAAAAAGTTAATTTGATAATTCTTTTAATAAAAATAAAAAAATCAGATTAAAAATCCTATATCTGAGATTCAGAAAATGCTTAAAGTTGATAGTTTTATTATTATTATACATAATAAAATTTTATACTAAATGAATTACCATTTATTTCTCCAAATAAATATCCAGGAACAGGAGTATTAGAATCAGAAATTGCCAATGCAACCTCAGGATGCTGAAATAAAATAAAAATAATTTTACTAAATTAAAAAAAATCAAATAATATTATAAGATACAACAAAAACATTAAATGTAATTAATTCAAAGCTTTATGCAAACAAATTGAAATTTATACCCAACATACAAAATTTCAGTAAAATATTAAAAATAAGTCAGATACCTCAATATATATTTTTTTACACATTTAAAGTGACTTAATAGTGAATGACCCAAAGCAAATTCATGAAACTATTAATGGCCTTTTCATTAGATACATTTTAAAAATGGGATTAACTATAATTTCTGTAAACAGGGGCAATGGGCATACCGGTTACAGAGTTCCAAGGTGGTTTTAAGAGCCACAAACCTCCACATCTTAAATTAGTTAAAAAATTTGCATTAAATGAAGTTGCTTAAATTAATACGATTAATTAGAATTTGCAATTGTAAAATGGATTTCTACTTAGAATAATAATAAAATTAATACTGTGACATAATTCTAGTTAGCTTGTTTAAATTAACCTTTTCAGCATGACAAAGCAATTTACTTCTATTTTATAAAAATTATGTATTTGAATTAATATGTGAATTTCTATACTGCTATTTATTTTTTTAATTTTATTAATTTGAAAACTTAAGTCATGTACTTCAAGTAATAAATATTCATAAAATTAAATATTTGTAATAAATTTCTTCTTAAACATGATTTATACTTTTATTCACATTCACAATTTTGATTTGTTTAATTTTAAAAATATACAATGTCGAAAAAATTAATATAAATATCAAAGTTGCACACTTTTATTTTTATCATTCATTTTAATTGTTATCAAATATTTTCTTTAACTTAATGGCACATTGATATCAGAAAAATTGCTTACAGGTTAAAAACCAAAATATTTCATCCAAAAAATAATTCTGGAATTCTGAAAAACAGAAAAGTATCTAAAATTAAATTAATACTATTGCATACAAATGAATCCATCTGTACAAAAAAAAAAGCATTTTTTTATGTTAATAAATAAATTAATGATCAAATTTTCAACATATTTTAATATAGCACTATATTATAATCCACTGTAATTTGTATTGTTCTAATTATTAGCTACTATCGATTAGACTATCATCAATTAACAAACCACAATTATTTTCTATACCTTTTCCAAACATTGTTTACTTTCTGTTAATCACTTAGATTTCTACCTGAATTTGCAATCATATAGTACTGTGAACTGAGCTAAGTATATAAATGTAAATTATGAATGTATAGTGATTGTGATTACTACTAAAATGTTTTGAACTACAAGACATTTTTGGAAATTGTCTATGACACAAATTAAGCTCTATCAAACCTTTCCCACAAAATTACAAAAGAAAATTTAAAAGAAAATGTCACATGGTCGAATATATGTTTTTTTTTTTTTTTTTTTTAAAATTTTTTAAAAATTTAAATTAAATATTTTAAAAAAATTTTCTAAAAAATAAAAAAAAAAAATTTAAAAAAAAATTTTAAATTTTTTATTATTTTTTTTTTTTTTTTTTTTTTTTACCATTATTTACAAATTTAAATTGAATCTTTTAAGCAAATTTACTTTAAAGATAGAAAGCTAAGCATTTTTGAAAAATATGGGCACATTTTAGGAATTTATAACATGGCATTAGTAATATGAAATATTTTGAACTGGAGTGTCCAAATGTTCAGAATAAAAGCCACAAATTTTCGTAATTTTGTGAAATTTCGGAGCACTACCATGCCTTTTGAACTTTATCCAAAATTTAATGTCTAAGAGTTTTAGATACTTCGAAAACAAAAATAAGATAATTGCATTTATGTTATGAATATAGTAAAAACAAACGGAATTCGTCTCGCAAAATTGAAAGTAGATTTACACTTACTTGAGTTAAAAATTCAACTTCATTATATAAATTTTTCCAAGCCATGATTGAGAAACAATGATATAAATTAATTTAAAATAATAATATTAAGTAATTTAAGGGAAGGGGATATAAATTTCTCACTCATATGACCAAACAATGGGAAGAACAATTTCCCTGTGTTTTCGTTTTCTGTCTTTCCCTCTCTCTCACACACACACACACTTTATTTATTTATTTTTCTAAATGTCAAAACACTTTGAGACACAAAACTGCCCCCACAGGAGCCACCAATCAAAATGCAGCATTTTAATAATTGTGTCCGTAGTAAGATTGGTGGTAAGATTTATTCATTTCTCATACTTCCTTAACTTATTTTTATTTCTCATACTTCATTATTTCACCATTAAAAGCTATTATATATATATATACACTATGTGGAAGAAAGTGACGGGACACGACACTATAACGACATATACCCATATTTATTAAAATTAATAGGAGGTAGGGCCTCCTTTCGCTGCGATCACAGCTGCAACCCTTCTGGGCATGCTTTCCACTAAATTAGCCATAGTGGCAAGAAGAATTTCCTTCCAAATGTTTAACAGGAAGTTCCATAGTTCAGGCTTGCTTTTGGGGAGTGGGGTGCAGGCCCTCATCCGACGGTCCAATTCGTTCCAGAGATGTTCAATTGGGTTAAGATCAGGGCTCTGCGCCGGCCACTCTATGCGTTTAACGTTGTTGTTCACATGCCAATCAAGAGTCCTCCTTGAAACATGGCATGTTGCGTTGTCGTCTTGATACCAGTAATCATCCATATCGTACGTTGCCCACAAGGTAGGAAGGACATCATTGTCGAGAATATCACAGTATCTATCGCATTCATCGCACCATCAACCTTCACCAATGGGCCAGCCCCATACCAGGAGAAACAGGCCCACACCATCAATCCTCCTCCACCAAACTTTACAGTTGGGACGACACACTCGGGTAAAAGGCGTTCTCCTGGTAAACGCCATACCCAAACACGTACATCGGAACGGAAAAGGGTAAATCGTGACTCGTCACTCCAAAGGATGCGTTTCCAGTCATCCAGAGTCCAAGTACGGTGGTCTTTGGCCCATCGAAGGCGCGCTTTCTTGTTGGTTTTCGTAATCAAAGGCTTATGAGCCGCCGAACGTCCAGTGTAACCTAACTTATGGGCCTCGATAGGAAGAGTCTTGGTTGAAACGGCCACACCTGTGGCTTGTCTAAACTCATTAGCGATGTTATCCATGGATGTTTGACGGTTACTTCGAATCTCCCTGCAAAGCACCCGCCGGTCCCTGCTGGTGAGAACTGTAGGTCGTCCACTTCGGGGTTTGTTCTGACAGTGTCCCTCAGTGTTGTAGCGACACACAACACGTGCTACAGTTGATTTTGAGCAGTTACGGAGACGGGATATCTCCTTAATTGACACCTTGGCATGATGCAATCCAACCAACACACCTTTCTCGAACTCAGACAACTCTTCCCGTGGCGGCATCTTGACAAAAAACAACTCTAGTCGACTCCACAGAGTATTTATAGGATATGGCTGACACGTGATACCTATTATTGCGCATGTGTCAGCTGTATTGTCGACTTTCTACTTTTCGAGGGGTGTCCCGTCACTTTCTTCCAGATAGTGTATAATATATAATAAGATAATAATATATAAGATATTTAGCATCGTTCTTATTTTTTTATCAAATAAATAATGAAAATTGAGGGCCTGAATGGCCTAGTGACTCGCGCTCTGGCGCTCGGTACCACAGGTTTCGGGTTCGAGTCCCGGCGGTGCCATGGTTGTTTGTAGTGGTTCGGAATCCACTTTCAAAAAAAGTAGGTCCCGGTCTAATAAGATCGTAGAGCGTTGCGGGGCATTGTTACTCCGTGGCTTATCTTCAAGTTACACGCGCCCCCTGGGTAATGCAAAGTGAGTACGTCTGTGCAGCACTTGTCTTAAGGCATCCAACACCAAGGTGTCTGTATTTGCCAGCTGTATTAGAAAGGAAAAAAAATAATGAAAATTGATTGAGTTTTCCTTGTAAAAAAATATTTTCAAATATATAATCGTGTTGTATAAAATTATTGGGGGTTTGATATTACTCTAGCAAACATAGTAAAAATTCTGAAAAAGTATAACGCATTTTTACTTACTTATAATAAAAGTACTGTATAATTTTATTATAGATCTGAATATATTCCCGTCTATTTTTATTAATTATGTATAAATTATAATATTTATTCATTATTTATAATTTTCTTTTCTTGCTCTGCAGGCCACTGCGCCTATCCTAATATTCTTGATGAAGAATCTACTGATCATATTCTTTTCTTTATTAATCTTAAGACTCTTTACAATGTGAAAAATGAATTTATGGGAGCTTTTGCTACACTGGAAGCGAATATTCAAAAGTAACTGGTTTACTACGCCGAAGTCTTCTGAGGATAGAGTAAACAGCGGATCTCCAGGAAAACATCTTCAGTCTGAAATGTTCTTTAAAGCGCAAAGATCCATGATTCCAAAATGCAAAGTTCATTCTTCTTTAGACGCAGATCTGAAAAAATTTTCTCGCCCCTGGAGGAAGAAAGTAGCCAAACGGCCTCAAAAGATATCGTCTGTTAAGTAAATTCCTGCCAAAATTTCTTTTGATGAGCTTTTTAATGAAGAATTGATGTCTACGGAAGAGGAATCCTTTCCAGCACTTCTTGCAAAATTGCCTCCTGTAATTGTGCGACCAGATGATGATATTAAAATAATTCTTCAACTTATTGGAGAACATTTTAAAAATGAGATTATATTCAAGCTCTCTCTCTCTCTGGAAAATACTTAAATACTTTGAGCTCTCTAAGATTCTACAACAAACTGTTGTTATAGTAGGCCAATAAAGACAGTGATTAAAGGTTTCCAGACAACTACAAACGAAGTTGAAATTGAAGATGCTCTCAAGAAAAAAGAAAGAAATCCCATTTAGACATTAGTACTACCAAGGAGCATAACTAATTTGAAAATTTGGAAGTCAAGAAGCTGCTCTATTTGACTGTTTGAGGTATAACCGAATATCTGAAGCAGCCTAGAATTTTTCAGGCAACTACATGCTACAACATTTTTTTAACAATTTTTTATGCATAAAGTAGTAATTGTGGGTGAAGAAAAAGATGCCTTAAGTGTGTGTGACCGCCCTTTTTTAAAAAATGCCTTACGGATGGATTAATTGAAAATTCAACTATCAACAATTGACAAAATGGACATCTCTCCTTATGGAAAAGTTACCATTTTAAATTTTCTAACCCAGTAGAATTTCGATTAGTAATAGAATTAATTAATTAATTGAGAGTATAATTAATTAGAATTTTTAATTAAAAATAATTTATGAAAATTGTCTTAAGTAAAATTAATAAAGGCAGTTAAATCGAATGAAAGAATTTACTTCTTACAAAGTAATATTTCAAATTATAATATAATTATTAATTAAAGGATTCTATGGTTTGAAATTAATTTGAGTAATTCACTTTCTGTTGTCTCATTATTTTAGTAATGAAGTAATATTTTTTATTTATTTATAATTGTTTTTCTTATAAAATATTTAGTTTTTTTCTAGAATTTTATAAGCAAACTCTTTTTTTTTTCAATAAAGATTTAGTTGTTATATTTCTTATTCATTTCACTTATTCTTATTAACGTACATAGATCTTTTTATGAAGTATATAGTTTGTTCATAAGATGTTCGAGAGCCAGAACACTAGTCAAGAGCACGAGCCATCAAGCTGCATTCTCATGACTCCATATTCGACCTTTAATTCATGAAAATTCAAAACACCAACCTTCTAAATATAGCAGTTTGTTTTTATCTGATTTCCGAAAAACAACACAAAGAGACTTTCATTAAAGCTCCTTATTTGAAGATCGAAAATCAACCTTGAAGCAATATCTCTTTAGATAGTATCTTTTCATTTTCAACAGCTTAAGTTCAACGCAAGTCAAGGATCACGGAATTTTCTTTAAAAAAAACAATTAAAGATAAAATATATTAATCATCAGCGTAAACGTAATTAGTTTCGGGATAAAAAGTTGAGGATAAACAGTTCTCACTCATTTTGACAGTCTTTGTTCAAAAGAAAATGATTTTCTTGGTTTTGTGTTATTTGATAGGGATGGCGCATACCGCACCCATAGCCAAGGAATTGGTAGATATGACCTATACTTTCGATGAAACGACATTACATTATCCCACAACTAAGGAATTTGAAATGAATGTGATATTGAATGGTACAATTGAAGGTGGTAGTTGGTAAGTTTAACTGTCTTTTTCTGGCACTTCTTGTATAAAAAATTTTGACATGATTATTTTTAACGTTCGAAATTTTATTATCATGTGTGAGCATGATGTTGTCCTGGTTAGGGGTATGTGACGTTATCCGAAAATGAGGGCCAAGCAAATAAAATTCCATTTCAACTTTTTTCGGAAAATGGTACTTTGGGCCCCTTAACTCTTGAAATGATTCATGAATAACATTAATCTTAAGGAATTTTCTGGAGAATTTGGCTTTTGCTTGAAGTGTTTTGTAGTATGGTTTTGAATCATTTTTTTTGTTTTGGGTTGGAATTTTAAACATTTGTATTTCCAATGGTTATAAATACTAGTAGTGCGTTGATCAATTCCTTTTTCTTGAAGTTTCACATGTATCACTTTTGGCATTTTCCAGTGTTTATGGAGCTGTACAGTTCTTCTTCTTATATTTGGTATACTTCCTTCGTCATTTATGCCTAGAATTTTCAAACTTTGATATATTCTCTTGGCTATTGAATATGATAGTGATTCTCGTAAAATTTGGAATATTTCATTCTTCCTTTACGACTAGAATTTTCAAATTTGTTATATTATTTTGCCTATTGAATGTGATAACGTTTTTTGTATCGTTGGGAATATTTCATTCTTCATTTACGACTACATTTATCTTATTTTTGAATATTCTTTTAGAGATTCTTGAACAATTCATTCTTCATGAAGTTCTTGATCTATTCAACATTGCTATATTTATGTGGCTATTGAATTTGGCCGTTCTGATAGTATTCCACTCAATTGCTTCATATATCTCTTGCATTATTGAACATTGTTATATTCCTGAGTTTATTCATCCGTTCTCAAATGTTCACACATGACAAGTTGAAATTTGCCGAGCAGATATCAGCATTTTTTTTTTTTAAATTTAAACTAATTTGACTTTTTTTTTTACCACTTTTGTTTCTTTTGCAAATTTATTGATTTTTAAATAAGTATTACAATTTGGTAACTATAATTTATTTAATTTTATTGGTATGATGTTTTAACGTAACTATGGTTATTTTTTAGAAATAAATAAAAATAATTTTTTAGCAATTTCTACTCAGTATATTGTTCTTCACGCTTAAATTATATTAAAATAAATGTTATAAAAAATTACATCCAAAATCCAACGATATTCATAAAATTACTAGGGAAAATAATGAGATTTAAGAAGTTGATTTTATTAAAAATTGTAATTGTGTTGTTGCTTCTTATCCCACTTGGTCGATAGCAACATCTGACCTATTCCATGAACCCAATTAATACGCTATATTCTATATATTTGGCATTATAATGAAAAATAACAAAACGTTTTATACTTGTCACCATTTTAGATTATATCCATTTCTTTATTAATTGGAATGTCACTGTAAACTAATTATTGCTGGTTCATAGAAGAAGCTTCAATAGGTTTGGTCCTTGTCGTTGATTATTTACAGTCAATTAAAATAGTTGTAATTGAAAATATAAGTAAAATATTTCTATCTATCTTCCTTGTTGGTATATTTGTTATTGTTTCTCAACATATTTAGTCGACAGCAACATCTACACCAAGTCCATCAACCCATTTTCATTGTTTGGGTTGATGCACTTGGTTGATGAAGCCAAACAATGAAAATTGTTTGGGTTCATCGTTTGGGTTGATGGACTTGCCCCCATTGCTCTCAAACAATGAAAAAGCATTCCAGGACTTGAGCACAACTCGCTCCAGGCTTTTCTCCATGTTTGGTTTCGGTTGAAACGAAAATATCGTGTTAGACTAATGTATTTTTTTAAGCACACATTTATTTAATGACTGTAAATAATTCATCTCTTGCCCTATAAATTATTAAGCGTTTAAAACAAAAATCTTTTCTCGAGGTTTGGTTTCGGTTGAAACGAAAATATCGTATTAGTCTAATGTATTTTTTTAAGCACACATTTATTTAATGACTGTAAATAATTCATCTCTTTGCCTATAAATCATTTAGCATTTAAAACAAGAATCTTTTCTGCAGGTTTGGTTTCGGTTGAAACGAAAATATCGTGTTAGTCTAATGTAACTATTTTAAGCATACACCTATTTAATCACTGTAAATAATTAATTTCTTATCCTGTAAATCATTAAATGTTCAAAATAAAAATCTTTTATTCAATTTTTTTTTTTTTTTTTTTTTTTTT